>LPNX011221901.1:225941-243517 GCA_001517045.1 Pseudotsuga menziesii
CTAAAACCCATATAAATAACTAAATTGAAACTTATAACTACAACTACAACTACAAGTGAAACCCATTTGAACAACCGCCTAAAATATTAATAAATCTATAAATCAAGGTATAATTTATGTTTACCACCTAAAATCTTAATAAATCTATAAATTCACTGAGGCACTTCAAGGATCAAGCAAATACCAACAGTGATTTTGGCAATAGACTGTGTACACTTGAAATCAAAGTAAAGAGGCTTGCCCACTCCCACATCCCGACCAAGAATGATGATGAGGACTAAGCTGTTGAATTTGCTTCATCTCACACACTTTTTGTTTGTTGCAATTATGTTCCCTTAGCATCTAATATGCTTAACACCTTGTCACTAACCAGGTTGTCTTCCACTGGTAATTTTGTGATATTGCCTGCTTACCAGAACTTTCTTAGTAAATGTATGAATGAGATGAAGCTTCTTCATGTCAAAGTACCTGGGAGCTGGTTTGTCCGTCTATAAATACAAAAAAAATATAACCATTAGTGTCTAAAAAACAACATATACACAATATTCATTGAAATCAATTTAAATTATTTTGGTCATTACCATATTATAAATAATTAAAATATAAAAATATAGAAATAAAAACTTTTAAATTCAAATTTTTTAAAATAAAAATAAAATAAACATATATTTGTAGCATATACATCAACCGTTAAAATCAAATATGATAATATGAAAATTAAAGTACTTTTATCTGATTTTAAAATCAAATATGAAAAAAGTAAGGGCAAATATGATAATGCTTCAAATTAAAATATTTTATCTTATTTTAAATTTTTTCTTTGATATTATAAAGTTATAAATAATTGAAATACAAAAATATATGCATAAAAACTTTTAAATTAGAACTTATGAAAATAAAAATAAAAATAAAATATACATGTATTTGTAACTTATACACAATATTCATTGAAATCAAATATTTTAATATAATATAATAATTAAAGTATTTTATATTATTTTAAATTTTGTCCATTATTACAATATTATATATAAATGAAATAGAAAATATAAAAATAAAAAAATTTAATTTCAAACTTTTTAAAATAGAAATAAAAAGAAAATATTCATATTATCCATTGAAATCAAATATAATAAAATAAAAATTAAAGTATTTTATCCTATTTTAAATTGTTTTTGTTCTTATAAATAACTAAAATAAAAACTTATAAATTCAAACTTTTTAAAAAAGAAAAATATAAAAAATAAAAACTCATAAATTCAGACTTTTAAATATATATATATATATATATATATATATATATATATAAACTCATAAATTCAAACATTAAAAAAAATATACATATATTTGTAACATACACATCATCCATTAAAGTCATGATATAATGAAAATTAAAGTATCTTATCTTATTTATTTTTATAAATTGTATTAAGTTAAAAATAATAAATTTATACTTGAAAAGTTAAAAAGTAATTAATATCAAATACAATATATTACATAAATATGTTTGTCCTGTGCAATAATTATACACAACACATCACAAAATGACAAGACATACAAAAACACAAACATTACATAACAAAGACATTACAACATAACATAATACACAGATAAATTTTATAGTTTTTATAATATGAATTTTTAAAATAAGCATAATAGAATTGGTTTTATATAAAATAAATTGATTAGTAAATTGTTGTAGAAGAAATGTAGTGCATATACAAAAATTGTTAAATGTTGTAAGAGAAATGTAATGTATTAACAATTTTTAAATTGTAAATTGTATAATTGAATTGATTTTATATAAAATAAATAGATTATTAAATTGTTGTAAAAAAATGTAATGTGTATTAAAAAAATGTACATTATTGTAAAATAAATGTAATGTATATAAACAAATGTTGCACATATAAATTTTTAAATTGTGAAATGTATAGTTAAACTAATTTTGTATAAAATAAATCTAACTGTTGTATAAAAAATGTAATACTTATAAAAAAAATGTTTCAAATGTAAGATTTCTAATATGTAATTTACATTAAAAAAAAAGTTGTTGTTAATGTAAAGTTCTTACTTGTGCTATATTTTATTTAATTATTTAACCAAGTCACAAATAATAAAAACATTTTAACTTGTAAAATGATGCACTATAATATTACAATTAAAAAAATATTTTACTTAATTAATTAAACAAACCATTATTATACAAACCTACAAAATTGTAAAATGATGCATTTTACCGTAACCATAATTATACATACATATTAAGATGTAAAATGATGCATATAAAGTTATGAAATGTGTAATTAAATTGATTTTATATAGAATAAATTGATTATTGTATAAGAAATATAATATATTAAAAAAAATGTTTCAAATGTAAAGTTTTATTAATGTTATAATTTATTTAATTAATTAAACAACTCACAAATTATAAAAACATATTAACTTATAAAATGATGCCTTATAATTAAATATATATATATTGTGTTATTTTAAAAACACATCATAAACTAATAAAATAAAATTAAAGTCAAGTATAGTCAAAGAATAAAAAATATATATTTATAACATACCAAAAATAAGACATCATGGAAATTAAGTACTTTAATTTTAAAATTTTGAATTTAAATTTATATGTTTTATCACATTTTAAATAATTGAAATATAAAATTAAAAAAATTAAAAATTTTAAATTCAAACTTTTCGAAACAAAAATATACATATATTTGTAAAAAAACATATCATTTATTAAAATTAAATATGAAAAGTATTTTTATCAAAATTTTAAATCAAATATGATAATATAAAAATTAAAATATTTCATCATTTATAGTTTTTATATTATGAATTTTTAAAATGTGAACATAATTGAATTGGTTTTATATGAAATAAATTTATTAGTAAATTGTTGAACAAAAACTGTAGTGCATATAAAAAAATTTGTAAAATGTTGTAAGAAAAATGTAATGTATTAAGAATTTTTAAATTATAAATTGTATAATTGAATTGATTTTATAGGAAATAAATTAATTATTAAATTGTTGTAAATAAAATGTAATGCATATAAAAAAAATGTATATTGTTTTTTTTTTTTTTGGCAAAGTGGTGGAAACCCCATGACTAACAGGGTTGTCATTGGCTGAGTATTGGCTGACTAGCCACGAACGAGGGTATCTAAGCTGTCAAAATCACCCAGGGATCACACCCGGCGTGGACTGCACCAACCCTTAACATGGTTGGATTTTTGGTATCTCACAGATTAGAAGAGGTGACCTTCCTTAAAAAATATATTTTACTTAATTAAACAAACCATAATTATACAAACCTACTAAATTGTAAAATGATGTATTAGAATATTAAAGAGTAACCATAATAATACACATATTAAGGTGTAAAACGATGCATTGAGGTAATTAAATGTATAATTAAATTGACTTTATATAGAATAAATTGATTATAGAATAAATATAAATTATATAAAAAGAAATGTTTCAAATGTAATATTTTTAATATGCAATTTATATTAAAAAAAATGTTGTAGATGTAAAGTTTTACTAATGTTATATTTTATTTAATTAATTAAACAACCCACAAAATTTAAAAACAAATTAACTTATAAAATAAAGTCTTATAATATTACAATTAAAAATATATATATTGTATTATTTAAAAAACACACCATAAATTAAATGAAAGTTAATTATATTTAAAGAATAAAAAATATATATTTGTAACATACTTTGAGATATAACATCATGGAAATTAAGTATTTTAAATTTTAAAATATTGAATTTAAATTTATATGTTTTATCACATTATAAATAATTGAAATATAAAATTAAAAAATTAAAAACTTTTAAATTCAAATTTTTCAAAATAAAAATAAAAATATATTTGTAAACAAACACATCATTTATTAAAATTAAATGTGAAAAGTAGTTTTATCTCAATTTGATATGAGATAAGATAATATAAAGATTAAAATATTTTATCATTTATAATTTGTATATTATGAATTTTAATATAAACTAAATTGATTAATAAATTGTTGTAGAAGAAAAGTAATGCATATAAAAAAATTGTAAAATATTGTAAGAAAAATGTAATGTATTAAAAAATTTAAATTGTAAAATGTATAATTGGATTGATTTTATATGAAATAAAGTGATTATTAAATTATTGTATACAAAAAGTAATGCATATTAAAAAAATTACATTGTTGTAAAAGAAATGTAATGTATATAAAAAATGTTGCACATATAAATTTTTTAATTGTGAAATGTATAATTAAATTGATTTTGTATAAAATAAATAGATTATTAAACTATTGTATAAGAATACAACAAATGTAATACTTATTAATACTTATAATCAAATATAATAATATCAAAATTAAAATATTCTACTTTAAATTCTTTGTTACCATCACATTAGAGATAATTGAAATAGAAAATATAAAAATAAAAACTTTAAATTTCAAACTTTTTAAATTAGAAATAAAAAGAATATAAAAAGAATATATATAACATATGTATCTAGTGAAAGTAAAGTATTGATTTTTTTTGTTATTATTACATTATAAATATTGAAATTAAAAAATATAAAAATAAAAACTTCTAAATTTAAACTTTTTAAATAGAAATAAAAAGAAAAATATATTAATATAAATTGTATTGGCCTAAAATAATAAATTTATAGTCACAAAGTTAAATTTTAAAAACTTAAATACAATATTTTACATAAATATGTTTGTGGTGTACAATAATTATACACGACAAAACATAACATAACACGACATAACAAAAACACAACACTACATAACTAAAACATTACAAATATATAAATTTTATAGTTTTTATAATAAGAATTTTGATTTTATATAAAAAAATTGATTATTAAAATTTTGTAGAAAAAAATAATGTATTTATGAATTTTTTTAAATGTGAAATGTATAATTGAATTGGTTTTATATAAAATAAATGTTTTTGTTGTAGAAGCACTTAGTGCATATAAAAAAGAAGGTAAAATTTTATAAAAGAAATGTTATGTATATCAAAAAATTGTAGCAAATGTGCATTTTATGAATTTCAATTGTGAAATATATATTGTATGTAAAAAATATAAAATGTTATAAAAAAAAATGTAATATATATTAGAAATTGTTGCAAATGTAATCTACTTATGAATTGTATATTAAAAAAATGTAAAATGTTATAAGAGAAATGTAATGTACCTAAAATAAATTGTAAAATGTTATAAAAGAAATGTTGCAAATGTTACTTGTGAATTTTTAAATTGTGAAATGTATAACTGAATTGCATATAAAAAAATGTAAAATGTTATAAGAGAAATGTAATGTATATTAAAAAATTTATTGCGAATGTGATGTATTTATAAAATTTTAAATTGTGAAAATATAACTGAATTGATCATTAAATTATTGTAAAAAAACGCAATGCACATTAAAAAAAGTGTGAAATGTTGTAGAAAAAATATAATGTATGTTGCACATATAATGTTTTTTGAATTTTCAAATTGTGAAATATATATTAAATTGATTTTATATAAAATAAACTTATAAAATGTAATGTATATGAAAAAAGGTTTGAAATGTAATATTTTTAATATGTAATTTATATAAAAAAATGTCGTCAATATCAAGTTTTTAGTAATGTTATATGTTATTTAATTATTTAAACAAACCATAAATTATAAAAACATATTAACTTGTAAACTCATGTAGTATAATATTACAATTAAACAATATTAATTAATTAATTAAACCAACTATAATTATACAAACATATTAAAGTGTAAAATGATGCATTAGAATATTAAAGTGTAACCATAATTATACAAACATTTTGAGTTGTAAAATGATGCATTAAAATATATAAAACAAAAAAAATAGATTTATCGCCATTTTTATTATAATGTAATTTTAAAATTATGTAAAAGTTGCAATTTTATTAGAAGCATAACATACATTAAATTAAAAAACTTTAATGAGAAACTCAACAAACAAACAAAAGACTTCTCAAAGATAGCTTTGGCCATGCTATCCTTGAGAGATTTGAGAAAGGGCAAAAGCCCTTTCTCTAAAAAAAAAAATGATAATTTTATTAAATATATTTGTTTTTGTGTTACATACACCCTTAATATAATTTACAATTTACAAAAAATTGTTGAATTCTAATCAATTCCTTCAAGTATTGTTCATTTGCTTTTTCACAGATTGAATATCCTTCAAGTATTGTTCATTTGCTTTTTCACATATTGAATAAGCAATCTCCCATCTTTCCTTTGAGCTGTATTCTTTGTCATAGCATCCTCCACTTCATCTACCTAAAAGACCAACAAATTTGTTAATTAATAAAAAATTTAAAATAATAAATATCAAAATAAAACTCATTTTCTGCAAGATAAGTAACTAATTTATTCTCATAGAATACCTTGATCATCTAACAACTACCTTAGTGTCATAACACCATGAAATGTGAATAATCATGTTTTTATGAGTTTTTATGAGCACCTGCATAACACAACAGGAAAAAAACAATGTAAAATTAACTCATCACAAATACATCACTAGATTTACATAAAATAGCTATTTCAAGCAACCAAGACCAGGCCTCATTTTATTTAGCCTACTACACCTAAATAAGGAGAAATAAGCCTTGAAATAATATATAAAAAAGTGAATAATAATCCAATAAAAACACATCAACAAGACTCATACACAAGAATTGTAAACCAAAGAAACCACGTTATAAATCTGAGCACAAATAAAAGACAAGTAAATAAAAGGAAAACAACAATTAAACTTGAATACCTTTGAACTAATTATTTTTACCAATTTGTTTGTTACTCAACAATATGGAATAACATAAAATAATACAAAATAAAAAACTATATATATATGTATGTAAATTCAGCCATATTAAACCCAAAAATTAAAAATAATATAATATAAAAAAAGAAATCAAATACTTGTATATTAAATCTTTTGAAAATAAATAAATTACATTGTAAGCTCTACTTAAAAACCAAAACTACCAAATGATATAGCAACTCAACAGCCCATTTAAAACTTAACAAATCATATTAACTACCAAATGACATACCAACTCAACTACCCATTTAAAACTTAACAAATCATATTAAGATTTATGTTCACACTTACAAAGCTGTAAAACTTATTATCATTACCATCTTAAATATAAATAAAATAAAATTGAAACTAAGAAATAAGATAACACAAATAAAAGAAAATGAAAACTGGTGCATATGTAAATTCAGCCCTATTAAAACTATAAACCCAATAATAATTTATAATAAAATTCAAATAATATTATATAAAAAATTAATTAAGAAATATATATATAATTGAAATAATCACATAAAAATAGAAATAACACTACAGACTAATAAAATTGAAATAACATTACATAAAAATAAAATTGAAATAATCACATTGAAAATAAAATTAAAATAAAAAAAATTTAACATAAATTTTAATTTTATATATTAAACTTTTTTTTAAATAACAAAACTTAAATCCAACTTTAAGAAAGTAAAATCAACAAATAAAAACTCCAGCAAACCCATCTAAAACACACATAAATAACTAAATTGAAACTTATAACTACAACTAAAACCCATTTGAACAACCCCTAAAATCTTCATAAATTTATATAAATCAAGGTATAATTTATGTTTACAGCCTAAAACCTTGATAAATCTATCTAAATCAGGGTATAATTTATGTTTATGTTCACGGTTACAGACGGCTAAACCCATCCGAACAACCCACTGATATCTTAATAAATCTATAATTTATGTTACAGTTAGAACTTAAAAACATACCGGCGCACTTCAGCTTGCAATCTTGCGCAATGCATGGTCCTGTAGCCTTGCCTCTGCAGTAGAAAAAAAATAGAACATATTAACTAAATAATAAAAAATAGCTTTGATAGCTTCATGTTTAAATAAATGCATACTGATAATACATTGCATAAATACATACTGATAATGCATTACCTGAATGATGGATTGGGGAAGAATCTGCCTCTAAGAAGATGCAGATATGCCTCCAAGAAAGATTGTTGGGAAGAGACTGACGTCCCCGGAAGAGAATACGACTCGGCAGCTTGCAAATTTTGTATCAGCCGACCAAACCGCAGCTCGGCATTTTCTGCTTATCACTCCAACCACATACGCAAACAGACCCACAAAAAAAATACCCAAATAAAAAACAACGAAAATGGAAAACAGCACAAACCCTAAACAGACCCACAAAAAAAATACCAGAAAATAAACAACGAAAATGGAAAACTAAAAAAATTCAGACAGATTAATGGGTAAAAACAAAAGAGCATGGCCATGCTTCAAAAGGAAGAAAAAGAGAAAAAACTAAAAAATGAAAACAAAAAAATGCAAATGTCTCGGCTCTACATTCTCTGGACTCTTTTCGGCTCTTCTCTAGTCTCTTCGGCTCAGGCAAATCCAACTCTCCTCGGCTCTTCTATAGTCTCTGCATTCTCTGCTCTGTGCTCTCCTCGGCTCTTCTCTAGTCCCTGCATTCTCTCCTCGGCTCTTCTTTAGTCTCGGCTATTCTGGGCTCTGTGCCAAACGAAACGAACCCAAATTCTATTATGCGTGGTACAGTACAGGCTCTCTGCCCACCCAAACAAGCAACAATAAGACTTCCTTTTCCATTGTAAGAATCTAAACGAGATTACAAGCCGATTCTGCACATAAAATTTGAAATTCGGTCATTGCGATTTGAAATCCGACAGGCTGTCACACAACTGTGACACGTTTTCCAATTTTTGAAATTGAAAACTGCTGTTATTGTACCGTTGATAATTGTTGCTGGAATTGTATCCTAAAGATACCGCGCCTTTAAAAACAAAATAAAGAAGATCGATGATTTGGTGTAAGTGTATCGCATCGCCATTTTTCCCATATCAATTCTCGGCGAAAAGCTACTGTCCCGTCATTCAAGCATCATGGTCCTCTTCACACCATCACGCACCTCATACGCCGGAATATAGTTTGTATTATGTTTTGGATCTCTTTGTCCGTTTGTGTTGTTTTTTAATAAATTCAAAAGTATTTTAATATATTGGAAAAAAAATATTGAAAAAGTATTGAAAAATAAATAGATAAATTGAAATTGTGTTTATTTTTAATTATTTAAGATAACCTTTATATTTACATAACATTACAAAAATACTTTGTATTCTTTTTCATGTAGTTCTTATTTTTCTTTTCCTTATTTGTACACAAAGTTAAAACAATTACAAGAAAAACATATTTCAAATGAGAAATTATGTAGCATATTCAAGCAAATGGTTGTGACTATAGTGAAAAAAAAATTGTGATATGGTCATGAACATAAAGTAAAAAATAAAGGGAAAGAATAATTTCAAACAAAAAAAAAAGTTATCTATCTTAAAAGCATACCATAAAAGAACAATTATATAATAACTAATCTAAATAAGAGCCACGAGGTGGCAATGTCCCCGCCATTGTTAATAACTATTGTTATAAGACAAATCAATTTAAAGATGAGAAAAATATATTTTCTATGATATAACTCTAGTAACATATAAATAATTTGGTTGAAAATATGACTACAACATAATTTATAACATTGGATGCAATATCCATCTTTTTATATACGTTAGCCAAAGTGTTTGTTATAGTAAGTTAACCCACTACACCAATTTCCTCATTAAATCCTGAAACTTTTCTCTAAGTGGAAGGGCTACACTAGCCATTGTTACTTGCTCTTCCATGAAAACTTAGTGATCCTAAATTCTCTATAATTAAACTAAGATACTCAAATCTTAACTTAATAGGTACAATCCACCTGATTTTTTTTTATCTTGATAATACCTTCTATCCAAGGCTATACAAGATAGTAAAAATCGCTAGGTCAAAAGTCTCTAAAGTACTTTTAAATTTGTGTAAAATTTATATAAAAATGTGAAATTCAAAGAATCAATTGAAATAAGAATGAAATAGCCCTTTTGAGCTTTTCATCAATTGAAATAAGGATGAACTAGTCCTACTTTCTCATTTCCATATTCATCTACTATTAATTAAAAAATATTGGTATATGTTTACATGGTTTTACTACATTTAAACTTCATTAAAAATCAAGTTATATTATGAGATTTTGAAAATTAAATCTAGTTTTAAAATAAATGAAAATAAATATATATATATACAATCTTTTTTTAAAACATATATGATTAATGAATAAAAAATATAAATGAAATAAAAAATCTATTTTAAAAAAAATAATTATTAAAAAACTAAAAAAATTACATACTCATTAAAAAATTCCTTACTATCATTTAAATACAACTTAGTCATGATGTCATTAAAATAAAATTCCTTGCTTTTGCAATCGACCTATATATATATATGAATGATTGACTTTTCTTATTGTTTTTTTTCAAAGTTCAAGCACATATTAAAAAAATCAAATAAAATTGTTCCAACATATATTAAAAAATTCAAATAACAAATATCTTCAATTTATATAAGAAATTAAATTTTGAAACAAATAATTAATTCTTTTCTTAACTATACGATTGTATATTTTTTTTTGAATAATAAAAATCTTATTTTTTTAATAAATGATGCAATATTCTACTTGATTCAATACAAAGGTAACCATATCTATATATATAATAGATATCTACAAAAATAAACTAACCATACATTATTTCACCAATCCCCCCATACCTTTAGTGTAACAAAGATCACTCAATATATTGTGTGATCAACATTGTATCCCTACACCCATCTAGGTTAGTGATAAGGTATGTCATATATATAAATAAACAACACTTTCACATGACTAAACAGCATAAGCTTCATCCACCTCATAAGGGACCATACTAGGTTTTACTACAAGTCAAGAAAAATCCTTTCAAAATAAAGCTTCGACATACTTAGGTATTGATCATGTAATTAATGTCTCCACGATCAAGCCACTGCACAAGGCAAAATTCTATACAACTTTTTGTGATAAAAAAACATAAGATTCATATCTACATAGCTCCAAAGCTCATTTATTAGTTGTTACATTGTGTCCTATATAGTGGCATGATCATAATCAAGCAAGTTGAGTGTCTGCATGGGTGGCATAATATTCTTCTTTTTAAATGCTAGTTGTTACATTGTGTCTTGTATAGTGGCATGATCATAATCAAGCAAACTGAGTGTCTACGTGGGTGGCATAATATTCTTCTTTTTAAATGCTAAATTGACATTGTTTGGATGCACCCATTTGCAGTTGGGTCATGAAGCGAAATCCTTATAAAACATCACCAACATGTAACATTTTGCACAGGTCACTGCAATCATCTATCCCCTATTTTTATTAAACAGATCAGATAAGTTCTTCTTTCCAGCTGCAGGTTCTTCTTTCGGTTGCTGCTTCTATATCTGACCATTTTTTGGAAGATTCATTTGGAGTTCCAATTGCATTGTGGACTTGTTCTCTTGGATCAGGCCACGGGGCCTTCACTTGTTTACCAATATCCTATCACGTTAGTTCATATTGTGGGTTTTAAAATTATCAAAAATTAAACCAATATATTGTAGGTATTGGGGGGATGAGGTGTTTAAGGAGGGGGTGGGTAGGCTGGTTTATAAGGATTGAGGTATAAAAAGGGGTGGGAAGGAGGTTTTAAGTATTGGGAGGGGGTTTCAAAAAAAGAGTTTGGTTCAATATCTCTTGAAATTAAGGGTATTCTTTAATATCCTATGATCACACGTGCTATGTGAGAGGTTCACTAAGTGAAGTCCCCGTGGATCAGGCCACTTTTGTAGATGTATAATGTTTTTGTGGCTGAATTGTAATAATATATTTACTCTATCTGCAATCAATCATTGACTAATTTAAGAACATAACAAAAAAAACATTAATAAAAGAGAAACAAAAATGGTAATCAAAGAAAAATTAAATAAAACAAACCCAAAGGTTAATAAAAAAATTGAAATAAGTTACTTTTCATACATTAATATTAAGATGAGTAAGTCTTGCAATGCATAATATGGCTGAATTTATAAAGATAGGAAGAAGCAGTTATGACTTACCACTATTTTAATACCGTGTGTAGCTCCCAGAAGGTATTTATCTTTCACACTCATATCTCATTCCATACCATAATCGGGTTGTAGTGAAGTTAATGTCGGCTTAACTGCTGTCGGACGAATTCCTGAATAAGTCCCATCATTTCAGAAGCTTCCCCTCGGCACTCCATGCACATCTCACATATTCTAAAGAAAGATATTAACAAAATAAAATACATCTCATTGATTCTCACATAATATTGATTCTTTATACCAAAAGAAAGTGATGGGCATATTAAATAATTCTTTAGGAACAGTACCGAGATAAAATTTTACAACTTAAATGTTATAGAAGATGGAAATCACCCACGATTAAAATGTCCTACGGGAACGTTTCATTCAATTACCGAGGACCAAATTCATCCACTGGGAACTGGCCTTATGGCAGGGCTTGGGAATTGCTTTACCAGGGCCATGGCTAGAACATCTAGGAACTTCACAGCAGCAAGGAAAACATCCAACCAAATAAAATTCAGATTGTTGCACTAATATTGCACTTACTAGGGCTGCCACAAAGTTCAATGTATGGATGCAAGTATTATATGTGAAATAGTAAGGTAGACTTGCAGATTCTTCATACCCCATAGTGTGCCAATATAGCAGTACATTAAAACATTCTCCATAAAATTTATACCTGCCATATCGAGAAGGTAAGAACTCATAAAACTCCCATTGTGTATCAAGATAATCGTCATTAATTACACGCCTGTTGGCACGAGAATTCATAAAGGGTATATAGAACTGGAACATTGGCTATGTTTGAACATAACTTATCTAAACTAGGGGCTATAGGTGGTAGACGGTCTTGGCTGGGTCTTAAGCTAAAGTATTTGATGGGCTGCACTTATATGATCTATTCTCACTCAACTGGAATAGAGAGCATAGTAGGATCTAAAAGTAAGCCAACTAGGCAAGCAATAGAACTCGAGCTTATGAGATTTCCTTTACAGTTACAAAGACAAGGTATTAAAGATAAATACTTTTGACTAGGCGTGGTACGACGAACTAGAGCTCTACAAATGGGAAAGAAAGGATATGAAAAGGAAGGATCACCCACGTTGTCTCTGACCCTGTTGTCTCTGTCTCTGTCTTTTTTGTTGTTGAGCCTATCTCTATTGTGGCTGATGTTGTCTTTGCTTTTGACTTTTGACTTTGGGTTTGAAAAGCTATTGGTGGTAACTTCTTAATAAGAATCATGGCCGCAAAATAGTCAAGAAACAAATTTAAACAAACTTTAAACAACATGATCATTTAATTTAAATGGCTCTTTAACATCAAATTCTTGTCTTTTATTATCAGATTAATATTTATCAAGAATCAACAAAAAAATCATATAAAACTCCCACGCAT
This sequence comes from Pseudotsuga menziesii, assembly GCA_001517045.1. Lineage (NCBI taxonomy): Eukaryota > Viridiplantae > Streptophyta > Pinopsida > Pinales > Pinaceae > Pseudotsuga > Pseudotsuga menziesii. Next base: position 239,451 of record LPNX011221901.1, read on the forward strand.
TATTCACAGCTCAACAAAAATAAAATAAAAAACATATTTGAAGATTATGAATTGTTTATTTTGGAAAGCAAGGTCATAGTAAAGTATTTGAACCTGTGATATTACCAATGTTATGTCTTGTCAATGATATTTCATTGTTCAGATGTAGTCACCAATATTGGGCTACTAGCTGGTTGTTCATCACTTATGACTACTCACTTGCCCTAATCTTGAGTTGTCATCACCGAGTTGCTGTCACAAAGGATGAGCTTTGAACGCCCTTCATTCTATCCTATATTTTCTTGTCTTTTTAGTGTGTGTTCTTACTGTAGATCTCATAAAACCAAGATTAATAGAACGCCCTAAGTTTCTGGTGCCAATCAATAACAAATTCCTTGAATCAACGTTCCAAACATATTGTATTTTTATCAATAATTCATCAACCAATATTATCTCGGCCACCACTCCTTGATTGAGTTCAACAAGAAGTTATCATGAGAATATAATACAATTGTGTGAGGGGGGAGAGGGGGTCACTGCCTTCTTGGACCTTGCAGCTAGTGATTGAAAACGCATGGAAATCATGGAGAGAACGAGGGCATGGTTAGAGAAAATCTTGTAGCAACTAGTAAGGCCTACATAGTTGGATTTTTCCTTCTCTTTCACTCAACTAAAGAAATCATGGAGGTTTCCAGCAATCCACAAGAATGATGTCCGAGAGGGAGACATGTCAGTTCACAACGAAAATTTGATGTTTTCTTTGAATGCAACAATGCCCTCCCTAAATGCCCATCCCTTTGGCATACCTCCCTTAGGTTGCTGAGACAACGAGTGCGTTAAGCAGGTTGTTTGTCGCGGCATATCTGTTCCCTCGTCTAGTTGTCGCCATTTGCCAGACTCACAAGTTGCAGGTTGACTGGAGAATAATTCAATTTCAAATGAAATTGGAAGCAGTGAAAGTGAAAATTAGAATTTAGGATGCCTGTCCACTACCACTTATCAGGGCATATCTTTCAAGGCAGGAAGAAATTGCTCCAACTACCATGAAGTTAAAGCAATTAAATGAGTATCGCATTTCAAAGCTGGCTCCAACTACCACGAATTATTCTGATATTGTTTCATAGTTAATAACTCAATTATTTTGATATTGTTTCACAGTTAATAAGGCAATTAAATGATGCATCACATTTTAAAGTTGGCTCCAATTGCCACAAAATATTTTAATATTGTTCTATTATAAAAAACAACTAACATTGTAACAACAGTCTACTCACCGTATTTCTGTCCACACAAGGTAGGATGTCCGAAACAAAATGATTAACAATAGTCTGCCCACCATATTTTCGTCCACACACTATAGGATGTTAGAAACAAAATGATCATTTTATGCTTACGCAAGCTCACCGCCGGGTCTTGGGGCACAAAGTCCCAGGCCTACCACACCTATATAAACCAATAGGAAGTAAGATAAATCAAAATTCCTCCTCACTTACCTACCACTTCAGAAATATTTGAATCTTAATCTTGATCTATTTTCACTTCATAAACTTCCTTCAAGGTATGTGACTTCAATTCCGACCTACTTGTCAGAAATAATTTCACTTTATAAATAGTTGAATTTCAATCTAGATCTACTATTATTTCATAAACCACCTTCATCATAGCTCACTTAAAACCAAAAGTACTTACATTCCAACTCTGTACATCGGATTTTTCGTCTCCTATTCACTTCGATTTCTCGTCTTGCCTTTGCACCATGTCATCGCACACGTCCACATAGAAACCCTCTTCTCTTTCACCTCAAAGAACTCAATGGACATATCACTTATATAACGATTCCAACCTCAGAAAATTTATATGAACTCAACTTTCTCCCAGCTCTCTAACGCAAATATTGAAGAGACTGGGAGAAGCCCTGTAGTTTTCCTCTAACAATGGATGTGTTTATCTCTTCTAACATATTCATCCTAAGTCCTAGCAATCCGATAGACTACAAGCTTGAAGCGATCAAGGAGTTGTCAGTACATACAATATTACAACTGGATTCCAATTTCTAATCTTGTTTTATCTGAAAAAACATGGTCGTCTCCTTTGTCGATGAAGCAGCCCAATGTCGGTGCGATATTCACGTCTAAGCACTTTTTTATCTCGTCAATAAAGGCCACCGAAAGATAGTTAAAAAAATAATTAGATTTTAGTATTAATGAGTTTATCTTTTAGTGGTTTATAGGCATATGGTATTGGTTAATTTATAGTATTATGGTATTTATATTGATAAAGTTTATTTTAGGGTTTGAAGAATTAATTTTTAAATTCTTAATGTGATTAGCCTTATTATAGAATTAGCTATGGCCTAGTTTAGTTGTCTAAGAATAATGGAATTTATCACCCAAAAGACCTACCCGTTGTAAGTCATATAAATGTGTGTGCCCTTTATATTCTAAGGAAATGACCTTTAACTTGGATAAACTTATAAAGCTATGTCTCCCTTCTTTAACCCTTTTGTGTTGATGTATATGTAACTTCGGAATGTATTCTTCTTTGTATTTTATATTACTGTAACCCGATGTTTATTCCAGGATGTTTCTATTATGTATTTGAGTCATGTGGTCATGCCCCGATGTTCCGATCGGGAGGATTATAATGTAAACAAGTCATATCAAGTCATTGGGTAAGTCCCCACTGTTTAGGGGCACTTGAGTTATTATACACTAATTAAGGTGTAGGCTCGAGTAGTAATTATTAGGTTGAGTGCACTTCAAGTCAACGGAAGAATATAAATAGAGAGTGAGAGTCTCTCTATTTATCACTTGTGACTTAGCTCTCTTGCTCTCTCAAGTGTGGCGCACTTTTGGAGAAGGAAATTCTTGGGCTTGACAGAAGACAGAAGGCTGCTGTTGTGAAGGGAGGTCATCTTACTATTTTGGGATCACATCTTGTGGTGATACTATCTTAGAGGAAGTTGAGGGGTTTTCTCCATTTATGGTTTCCCCTCCTAAAAGCTTTGTGTCTCTTGTCTCTTGTGATGTGCTTATGTTATTGCTGTGCTTGTTATTCTCTCAGTGAAAAGATCCTAACATAATACTAGCTTAAATGTTGAAAAACTAACATGGTATCAGAGCTAACCTGAGAAGAAGACATTGTGCAGATACAGGAACTAGGGATTCCTATTTTGTGGATCTTTCTCCACAGATTTTCAGCAAAAGTATGCTAGGATGACTCTCCATTGAAAAGTGCATCTTTCTGTCGATGCGGAATTCAATTTCAAGCATTTTCAGTTTCGATGTGGAAATTAGGGCTTTCTACAAAAGAGGAATTTTTGGGTGAGACCAGCATAGGATTGTTCTCCTCATAAAAACCGAAATTTAGAGACTTGGATCAGTAAATTTGGTTGGGTAAATCTCTGGGAAAGTCAAACCCTAGTTTGACCCTGAGCTAGGAGAAACCCTAAATACTAAAACTGCTAAGTTTTGGTACAGTCGCTATATTTCGAGATTGGCGAAGTCTCAGAAGTTGAAAATTGCAGGGGCCGAAGATAAAATCCTGGTGAACATTTTTTCCAAAGGCAAGCCTCTGATTCGCTGTATTCCAGGAGATATGATCTCTCCAAGTTAGGGCTCCAGCCTCTTCTAGAAATCATGTATAAACAGGACACCTGGGGAGATATGAAATATATTGGGCTACACAGATCCAAATGGAATTCCTGAAAATTTTACAGAAAGGGAACGGACTGTACTTTATTTTTTCCGAAGATCAGACTCAGAAGATGAACCAGTGACACGTGGAATGCCGTACAACTTCACTGTTCTGAACAGTCTTGTAACAGGTCACCTTGGGAAAAGGATCATAAATCCAAAATGGTGAAACCAATTCTGATGAAACCTACGGTGTTGGATCAGGGACATGCGAGGTTACCTCAGAGATAAATTTCAGACACATAGGATCAGTAATTTCACAGATATCACAGAAACAATAACAGGAATTTCTACAGAAGAAATCAGTAAATTAGGGCTTCCTGTTCCGGGAGCTTCCCTCCACTGTTTTCAGAAAAGGAGTACATTGGACAGATCCATTTGAAGAGATCTATC
>LPNX011221901.1:247391-265847 GCA_001517045.1 Pseudotsuga menziesii
ACTGTAACCTGATGTTTATTCCGGGATGTTTCTATTATGTATTTGAGTCATGTGTTCATGCCCCGATGTTCCGATCGGGAGGATTATAATGTAAACAAGTCATATCAAGTCATTGGGTAAGTCCCCACTGTTTAGGGGCACTTGAGTTATTATACACTAATTAAGGTGTAGGCTCGAGTAGTAATTATTAGGTTGAGTGCACTTCAAGTCAACGGAAGAATATAAATAGAGAGTGAGAGTCTCTCTATTTATCAATTGTGACTTAGCTCTCTTGCTCTCTCAAGTGTGGCGCACTTTTGGAGAAGGAAATTCTTGGGCTTGACAGAAGACAGAAGGCTGCTGTTGTGAAGGGAGGTCATCTTACTGTTTTGGGATCACATCTTGTGGTGATACTATCTTAGAGGAAGTTGGGGGATTTTCTCCATTTATGGTTTCCCCTCCTAAAAGCTTTGTGTCTCTTGTCTCTTGTGATGTGCTTATGTTATTGTTGTGCTTGTTATTCTCTCAGTGAAAAGATCCTAACATAATGCTAGCTTAAATGTTGAAAAACTAACATTTTGAACATAAGGGTCTTTGTTAAGAATAGAATTTGTCATCAATGTATAATGAATGAAGGGGCCTCTTATATCCTTATTTGCTTGGCATAATTTTGGTTCTCCCTCCTTTGTTCCACCGACAAACAAGTTGCTACAATGGAATTTATTTCCTTACGATAAAATATACGCAAATTTGATTTCATACAAAAATGTGTAACATTGGCATTGTCATGCCATTTCTTTTAATGTGATGCAGGCGTAACATTGGCATTGTTTGTAAAGGCTTCACTTATATATTTTTATTTTTCCAAATTGATTAGGTTGAGTGAAATGGGGTCGACACTCGCATTGTTTGTAACGCCATCACTTATATTTTTTTAATTTTTCCAAATTGATTAGGTTGAGTGAGATGGGGTTGACATTGGCATTGTTTGTAAAGCCTTCATTTATTTTTTTATTTTTTTCCAAATTGATTAGGTTGAGTGAGATGGGGTCGCTTCTCTCCTAGCTTTAATGATGATTTCATTTTCACCGGTTTATGCTCTCATATTGGCCATCTACCTTCAATTGTCATAAATGACACATAAAAAACAACCACGAATTTTTTTGAAAATTTTATAGTTTTATGTTTATTTTGATACTTAATGGTATAGTAAAATGTTTAACAAAATTTTAGGAAATGATAAAATATCTTGCAATGTCTAAATATATTAGAATAATATTTATTTTTAAATTGAAATTTCATAATATAAATATTTTTATCATATCATAGTATATTTGAGTAAGAGGTAAAATATTTTTATTATACATGTGTGTGTTTTCTTTAAATATATATGTATAGAATTGTTACATAAAGTCCATATGCTTTTTATATTTGATGAGTGTGTTAAAATAATCTATGTAATGTCTATTTCATGTAATGAATTTTTCATTTTAACTCAATTTATTGAGGAAGGCTTTGAATTTGATGGGCATATGCCTCACCTCAAAATACTGTTGAAAATCTTAAGAAATAGTTTCAAAGAAGGGGCAAATAATTAGGTTGAACTTATTTTCATGATAGAAAAAAATTTCAAAATGTTATTAATTTTTATTAATAGGTTTTTTTAAGATAGGCGTATACTTACATAAGTGGTTATTATGATATATGTAATAATGGAAATTGTTGTCTTACTTTACTAAAACTTTTCTATTTGATTGAAGCGTAGGTGGTGAGTTTTCCTTCAATGAGGAAGGTTTTGCTTTCTTTCAATTTCTTCTTTTTCTTATATTGGCTTAGCATTATTGAAATATGGAGTACTTCCCTCACTTTCATTGCCTTTCTTTTGCCTTTCTACCCTTCCTTTAGAGGATAACTTACTTTCCAATCCCAAATCTGCAACTCCAAGAGAGAGGTGGGTACCATTTTAGAAGGAGAAGTTAGTTTCGAATTCTGATTCTCGGATACTCTGATATTTAGGCTTGTCTTTATGTCCTTCATGGCCTATTTGAGATGTAGTAGTCATTGTCACAAAGCTGGTAAAGCTCATCCTCACTTTGGATCCATTGAAATAGAACTTGAGTCTAGAGTCTTCTAAGTAGTCAAATCTCTACCATCCTCAAAAGGATGCCTAAGTAGGCTATAATAACATTTATTCTATTTTTATTGAGTTTTAAGTAGGCTATAACAAAATTTATTCTATTTTTATTGAGTTTTAAGTAGGCTATAACAAAATTTAATCTATTTTTATTGAGTTTTAATTTTTTCTATAGACAATTGCAAACCACTAGCGATCAAAGATGCAATGTCGGGGACATTGCCACCTCGTGGCTCTTGTTACAATTGCAATTACCACTACCAAAGCTAAATAAAATCTACTTGAGATAAGCTCATGCCATAACTAAAATAATAAAATATGTTTGATATAAGTAGAGAGGAAATGGAAATTTATGGATTATAATGAAACGTGATAATTTCATACTGAAAATTTTAAATGATGAACACTTTTGTAAGATTATCTGTGGGGTGGCTGAGATATGTCAGACACCATTTACAACCATTAGACATTGTTGCATATTAACACACGAATAAATAAAGGATGGAAAGAGGCTGCAATGTTTTGGAATATGACAGGAAACCCATAAAGGAATTAGAATGTGTGACCAAAATATATTGAACACTAAAGAGAAGAAACTCCAATGCATGGATAATATTTAATAAAGAAATAACGAAGATCAATTGAAAAAATACCGATGCTTCCCGTTTTGGTTTTCTTTATATATGATTCCACTCAAAACTTGGTGGACCATGTGAAAACAATTCCATTTCAAAAAAATTCCATGTAAACCAAATTATCACATCCTCAACTGGTGAATTGCTAGTACGTATTCCTTGGCACTTGACGACTTCTCAAAAATTCAATCTAAAAAATTCTGAAAGCTAGAAAGAACTTTAAAAGTCACAAAAATAAAATAAAAAGAAGGTCTATTTCTTAACCTATTACAATTGATGAGGTCAATTTCTATTTGTTCTGTACTATTTTGATGATCTCATTTCACAAAATAAATGTAATTAACTACTAAAATTGAGTAAGGGAGAGATAACATCTCATAAAGTGTACTTACATAGTGCCAAGGGAGGAGTACTATGAGATTCCATGGAAGATTATGTGTGAGAGAAACATGCAAGGAGGTATCATGAGTGGAACATGTGCAAGGAAAGATCAAGGAAGGAGGTTAAAATATGTCATGTGAAAACTATGTTGATTCATATCAAGTTATAAAATTGCTTATGTGAAAGGTGTAGCATGAAATTGAATCAACACATGAACAAAAGGGAATTCATTAACTACACTAATGATCCAAACTATCTGTGTAAGGGAAGTTCGAAGGAGGAGGCTACAATAGGTCATGTGGGAGAGTGTGTTGAACCCTACCAAGTTTTAATCCTTTATACACAAAATATGTAGCATGAACTAGACTTAGCTCATGAGAAAAAAAGGACATTCACTAACTACCACTAATGATCACAACTATCTAATGAATAATTGATTATCGAGGCAAACAGATTAATTAATTATAATCCTTGTTTGCAAGATAAATAACACTTCCATGCAATGTACAGAGTAATTGTTGCTTAACATTCCCTACAAAAACATTGCAAATATTCCACCCTATAAGTAGTTGGTGGCTTAGATATCATCATTTTTTCAAAGGGGCGGAATGATATATTCATGGGAAAAAATCTTGGAATCTCCTTCTTAATGTATTGTATAATTCCCTCTTACCTGCGTCATCTTATGTGAAAGTTAATGGATGTTTATTTTGCATTTGATATTGAAGTTCTGAATGGACAATAACACTTAACTCTCATAGAGGGAACATGATATCAATTAGTAAACCAGATGATATATGATCTTTGGTTGAAAATTGCAAGAGCTTCATACTTGGACATATTTTTTTCACCTAATATTTTATTATTTTATTAAATTTCCATATGTCACCTCCACATTCACCATATAAATTACATGTCTCGCTGGTAATGGGATGTAAAGAGAGCCTCTTGGTGCAACAAAGCCCTGATTATACTTGCTTCGCACTCTCTCGAAAGCAATGATAAAACCAAATAAAGGATTTTTGGAATGGTATTTAGTTATGTACAATACCCCTATGTCTCTTTCATACACAATGCTATCTTCTTAAGGAATTAAGCACTTTGAACCATTGGGTTTCACTTTAATTAGATTTTTAATAGAATTAAAGGTAGTTTTACACATGTAATTTTTAATTCAGTGTGACAACCCATGCTTATAAATGTCAATGTATGTCAAGAAAGATATGGGTGGAAACATAACAACAAGGGAGCTTTCCAATTCCATTATGAGCTAAGAAATATTTGGCTTAAATATAAAATGTTTTTTAGTGGTTGGTTAGCCAAAGTGGTGAAAAATGGTTAATATATACTTTCGTTATTATTATTATTTTTTTTTGCTAAAGTTACACTTCAAGACTAAGTTGTTATTATTTAAACCTAATTTGACTAAAAAATAAAAAGTAAGTCAAGATCACCATGCTTTAAAGAAGCCACCAAAGAAACTCCAAGAGGCAGGAGTGGGCTTAGTTGAATAATCATGATCTTCATTTTGTTTTCCAAGTGCATGAGAAGGAGAAACAAAAGAACGACTCAAGAATGTGATTAGAAATTGGGAGATTTGGGGTGGAGGAAATTTAGAAATCATTGTTCTATTATTGTTGTAAGAGATAAAAGAGTTAGAGTCAAATATATTTGATCATATTTAGGGACTGGTTTTAGAAGTGATAAGGGATTTATTATTGGCGAATTTCTAGCTTTGTATTCGGCATAACAGTTTGCAACTTTGTTTCCATGGATTTGCCAGTGCGCCTTAACCTTGTGCATATGCACCTTTATTTTTTAATAATCTTTTTTTACCTTATTCAATATTCTCTCCCCATACCCATTGTGTTGTTGTGATAGACAATTGCCTCTCACCATTTTTTAGGACTAGTAGGTGCATCAAAGCACTCTAGTTTTCCAAGAAGGAAGGCCAGTATTTTAGAATGTAAGTACATATAGTATCCAGATTAAATATTTCTTTTCTTTTTCCTTTTACATCAAGCATGCCTACATCTATTATCCATGTCCATATTCAGAGTTTGTAATTCAAAGAACAATTCGATCAACTATTTGCTCAATTTCAGTAAGATTAAATAATGCTAAAAAAACTTACTAATCAATAATTTATATAAAACACTCACCATTACCATATGAGGTATGGGTGAGTATCACATCCTCCTCCTGAAGGATCTCCTCCTATCGTCGAATGCAAAATTTATAGATAACAATCATTTTGTACACTAATTATGAAAAATATTGACTTAAGTGAATAAAGCACTTAAACTTCTTAATAAACTAAACGAGTATGTCTCACCATAAAGGGTAACTCTACACTACGATATTCACCTCCTTGGATAGAAGGCGTTGTCATTGGATGAACCCGAGCGAGAACGCTCATTTACTGGAAATGTGCAACTGAACCCGAGCGAGAACGCTCATTTACTGGAAATGACTATGAGGAACCAATTATTTCAAATAGTTAGATGCTATATTATTGAATCAGTGATTTAGCACATTCAAATTAATATGGTACACATTTTGAAATAATTATCTATGTGAGAGGTTTCCATCTTCAGTACAACATCAACTACTTCTTTGACAACTCTTTTCAAGTCATATGTCAAGGATTCCCTAGGTCATATCTATAAACGTAAATGAATTCAAGAATAAAACAAATAGTTAAATATGTGTAATGAAATGTAGGTTTTAAAAATAAACAAGAATAATTTAAGGCTAGTAAATTTAACTAACTCTATGTATCCTCGCCCTTCATCTTCCAGGGAGTAGATTGTTTATTATACACATGTGCAACAGATAGGAGGCTAGACTGTCCAGGCATATCCCTACAATCACGGAGTGCTGAACTAGTTAAAGATATGGATGTATCTGATATCGAGTGGACCATGCATATTAGTGTCTCTCTTATATTTTGTTCTTATGTGTTTTTATATTTACGCAAATATTTTATTTTATGTATTCATGATCTTGTTTTTTAACATGAACAATGTAACATGTTCAAAAATATACCTCTTAGTGAGTTCTACCTGCCAACTCAAGAAATGATGTTTGTACAGTGGTAGCACCAACAATGTTATCGGGCCCTATAACAAAGAAACGTTTTCAAACAAAATAATTAAGTTTCATGTAGTTACTTGATGAAAAAACCATGATGGGAAAATCCATAAAAAATATGGACACATGAAGTGCAAGAATGGGAACGAACACATATTTACCTCATGCACAAAACTGTTTATCCTATATAAAATAGTGCATGGAAGTAAATTGGAGAGTGGAGGTAGAGTGAATCTTGTACATTCCTTAATCATAGGAAAAATATAGAAAATATATTTATTAACTTATTACAACTACTAAGGTGAAATGTTATTTTTTCCTATTGTTTTGACGATCTCATTTAACAAAATAAATGTAATTAAACAATAAACTTGTGAAAAGGAGAGAGAACATCTCATAAAGTTTCCTTCTAGAATATGAAGGAAGGAACACTATGAGATTCCATGGAAGCATAGGTGCAAGAGTGAAATTAAAGGAGGTCTAAAGAGTGGATCATGTGTAAGGAAAGATTGAGGAAATATGTTGCAATAGGCCATGTGAAATATTGCATTGAATTCTATCATGTTCTAGGGTTTCTTATGTGAAGGTGTGGCATGAATTCAACTCAATGCGTGAAAAAAAATACATTTGCTAACTATCACTAATGATCCAAACTATCATGAGTGGAGCATGTGCAAGGGAATTTTGAGGTAGGATGATATATAGGTCATGTGGGAAAGTGTGTTAAACCCGAGGCACTTTCTAAGGATTCCTACACAAAAGGTGTAGCATGAACTAGACTTAGCACATGAGAAAAAAATGACATTCACTAACTATCACTAGAACACTCACAACTATCTAATACATAGTTGACTATCAAGGTAAAAGGATTAATTATTATAGTTGTTTGCAAGATAGATATCATTTCCATGCAATGTACAAAGTAATATTTGCTTAACATTCACTACAAACATCTAGCAAAGGTTTTGTTCCTTATTGATTGAGCATAGACCAACATCTTATGGCTTGATCATAATTGTTTGGTTTAGGGGAGCACATATTTGATAATATAAATTCAATAAAAAATGTTATGGAATCATCTTGGAAAGAGTAAGGAATTTCATAGAATTGAAGTTAATATTTTTGTTACGCCCTACAAGCCTTTGAACGTGGTTGATATATCATGAAAGACACCTTTAAGGATGGTTCTTTTTGTCAAATATGTGGTTTGATATATTCATGGGAAATAATCTAGGAAGCTCCTTATTAATGTAATGTATACACTCATCTTACTCACGTCATCTTATGTGCAAGTTGATGCAAGTTTGTTAAATTGGATTTCATATTGAAGGTCCCAAAGGAGAATGACACTTAACTCTTATAGAAGGAGATTTACCTTATGGTTTATATTTCTTTCAATGTACACTTTCTTGTATGGTTCCATAAAATTAAGGTTTTCTCAAAAGGTCGTCAACTATGTCGAGGAGTAGACCACTTAGTACTACACACGTGCAACATGTTGATGTAATTGTAACTTTGGAATGTATTCATCCGTATATCTTATGTATTGTACCCCGATGTTTATTATGGGATGTGTCTGTAATGTAATTGAGTCATGTCATACCCCAATGTTTATTCCAGGAATTTTCTATAATGTAAACAATTCATGTCAAGTCATTGTGGGTAACCCTCCTATTGGTCAAGGGTTAAAGTCCCCGCAGTTGTGGGGCCCTAGGGTTATTAGAATATCCTAGAGAAGTCGACCCTAGGTGAGTCATTGTAAGTCGGGGAAATAGTCCCCACCATTGTGTTAAGGATAACCCTCCTTGTTGGTCAGAGGAGGCAAAGTCCCTGCAAGTTGTGGGGCACTAGGGTTATTATAAACTCCTAGAGATGTCGGCTCTAGTAAGTAATTGTTAAGTGAGGCCGACATGTTGGAGTGGGTTTCAAGTGAACGAAAGAATATAAATAGAGAGTGAGCCTCTCTATTTATCACACACACACACACACTCGTTGGGGCGCATGAGTGAGAGAGAAGACACTAAGATCATAGAGAGAGACTACTACTGTCACGAGATCATCTTTATGTTTTCTGGTTTTACTTTTGGTGTTGATTCTATCTCTGAGGAAGTTGTGGGGTTTTCTCCTTTATGGTTTCCCCAAGGAAAATTCTTTGTGTCTCTTGTCTCTTGTGTTTATTGTTGTGCATGTTATTCTCTCAGTTAAAGATCCTAAGATCATAATGCTAGCTTGAATGATAAAAATCTAATATGGTATCAGAGCTAACCTAAGAAGAAGACATTGTGTAGCTACAGAAGCTAGGAATTCTTACTTTTTGGGTCTTTCTCCACAATCCATCAGCAAAAGTATGCTAGGCTGACTCTCCCTTGAAGGGCGCATCATTCTCACAAAGAAGAATTTGATTCCGAGCATTTTTAGTTTTTGGTACAGGAAATTAAGGCTTCTTACAAAAGAGGAATTTTTGAGTGAGCCCGGCATAGGATTTCTCTCCTCATCAAATCGAAGTTTAGAAACCTAGATCAATATTTTTGGTTGGGTATAAATCTTGGAAATTCAAACCCTAGTTTGACCATGAGTTACAAAAAACCCTAAAATACTAAAATGGATACATTTTGGTACATTTACTATATCTCACGATTGGTGAAGGCTTAGGAGCTGAAACTTTCATAGGCCGAATATAAAATCCTGGTTTATACTGTGTCCGAAATTTAGCATAATATTTTCTATATTCTAGGAGATATTATCCCTCTAAGTTAGGGTTCCAGCCTCTTCCAGAATTCATCCCTAAACAAGACACCTAGGAAGAATTGCTATATCTTGGGATACAAAGATACAAATGAAATTTCTGAAGATTTTCCAGAAAGGGAATGAAATTTACCTTCTGTGGTCTGAGTTTTAGACTCAGAATATGAACCAGTGACACATGGAAGTCCGTACAACTTCGTTGTGCTAAATAGTCTTGTGACAAGTCACCTTGGGAAAATGATCATAAGTCCAAATTGGTGAAACCAAATATGATGAAACCTGTGGTGTTGGAATAGGGACATACGAGGCTACCTCAGTGCAATGTTTTAGACATATAGGAGTATTAATTTCAGATATACCATAGAAACAGTAATAGGAATTTATGGAGAAGAAATTAGAAAACGAGGGCTTCCTGTTTCGGGAGCTTCCCTCCATTGTTTTCAGAAAAGGAGTACATTGGATAGCTCAAATTGAAGAGATCTATATTTCTATCCAATCAGATCTAAAATATTCCAAGTTTTGAAAATTAGGGTTTCTTTAACAAACCCTAGATCAGCGAGCTCCCGAACCAGGACAGACACCTCAAATCAGTAAGGTCTAATCTTTTTCTATTTGCATTTGAGGATCTCATTTCAAAGTGATCTATCACATCAGCTTGATGATAATATTGGTGAAGTTAATAAATTCCAATCATGGAAGTATTTGATCTCTCTGAAGAAAATGAATTGGACACCTACATGAGTAGAGAGGTTCCAGTTCCAGAGGGAGATGAGTCTAAAATCCTTACACCAGAAGAACTTGGTCAAGGCCAAGAATATCATTGTTGATTCAATCATGGATCACATTATAACACAATTGTCTTCTGTAAAGACACCAAATATGTTTGACTCCTTGACCAAGATATGTGAAGGGAAGAACATAAATCGGAATATGACCTTAAGAAACCAGTTGAAGAATGTGAAGATCCAGAATGTAGAGACCATACATTCATACTTTACGGGGGTCTCTCAAATCAGAGAACAACTTGAAGAAGTAGAAGAAGAAGTGGAGAATGCAGAAGTAGCGATAACAACCTTGAATGGCCTCCCAGGATCATGGGATTCATTCATTCGAATAATGTGTGCTAAAATTAAGTGATTACTTTCAGTAGACTCTAGGAAGAGCACACACAAGAAGAAGCTCAACTCATAATAAGAGAAGAGAAGATGGGAGCAATTGAAGATCAAGCTCTCACCATATAAAGAAGATCCCTCAAGCGATGAGGAATATAAAGAACTCAACACTTAAAGAACCTCTTATCCATCTTAGCATTTGGCTAATAAATGATGCTACTATGAATGAAGAAGATGAAGTTGAAGGCTCAAGAAGGAGTCTACCCATGAAACAAATAAAGATAAGTATTCAATTGTCATTTGATGATATTGTTTTGTTATGCATTTGTTTAAATTCAGTTGATATATTATGCATGATAGAATGTTTGCATTGATGACAGTATACTACTAATATGCATGTGATGGGTAAGTAGCTCATGGTGCTATACAACTCTCCATTGCTACTTATCTAGAATGAAACCTCTTTGCTGACATATTGGATTAGTGCACAATCTCAATGTTGTCCTAGTAGAGATGGAAGGAATCTAGAAAAGTTTCCGTGAAATATGGATGAATGTTGTATTGGCTAAAGTAGTTGCATGATCATATATTTATGCATAAGAACTTGATAGTATGAATATTCCTTATGAAATGTTTCTAACCATACAAATGCATTTGAATTGTAGGAAAGATCGCATACATAATCGACTACAAGCAAAAAAAAGGATGAGAATTGTTCCAAAGAACAAGTGACGACATTTCAATATGAAGAATAATATGACGAATGCAACGACATCATTGATGCAGAACCTTCCAACTATGAATAAGTAACTAAGAAGAAAGGGAAGACTAGTTCAAGAAGAATGATGTCTAGGATGCAGTATCGAATCATGAAGGGAAGTTCGTAGTTCCATCATGCAGTATATGGGAACATCGTGGGATACGAGGCAAGATTCATAGCATGAGGCTTCTCTCGGAAAGAAGACATAGTCTACGAAGAGACATTTGCATCCAGTGGGAGTTGAAACACATACATGATGAGCTTGATGAAGATCTTAACCTTCACTACAAGGTTGAAGATGAAAGTCTATACACTAGATGGATACATAGAATATTAGTAGCAAAGGAAGCTACTTGTCACTCCGGTACAGAATGTTTCAGTACATAGAGTACGAAAGAAAGAGGGAGTATGATGATCCGCTTCAGAGGGAGTGACTATAGAATATCTTGAGGTTAGACATGGTACAACAAGATGGAAATATTACTGATGACTCTAGGATTTACTGAGAGTAAAAATAATTCCAACATTTGCTTCAAGGTTGAAGGCGGAAGATCAGTGATGCTCCTGTTATATGTCGATGACCTTTTAAATTTGCAAGAAGAAGACTTGTTGTCAAGTTCGAGATAAAGGACATGGGGATGATGCACTACGCATGGAGGTGTGGACAAGGGAATTATGCAGTAGAGATATCGACTCAAGTTCAGGATGATGAACTACAAGTCCATGACCACACCTATGGCATCGAACCTCAAGCTATTGAGTGTTGCTTCACTAGAGATGATTGATGCTACAATGTATCATCAGATGATTGGGTCCTTGATGTACTTGACGAATACAAGACCATATATTTTATTTGTTGTGAACACATTGAGACATGTTCACCTAATGGTTGAAAATCATGCAGTAAGGTACCCGAGGGGTATAGTTGATTATGGGCTCAAGTATGAGGTGAATCAAAACATTAACCTGGAAGGTTATGTTGATTCAGATTGGGTAGGCAGTGCAATTGAGGGTGTTGCTTTAGTATGGGATCATGTGTGATCTCTTGCTTTAGTAGGAAGCAATCCTGTGTGGCACTAAGTACAACTAAAGCGGAGTATGTTGTACCTTGTTCAGCTAGTTGTGAAGCAGTTCGGTTGAGGAAGCTACTGTTTGATTTATTTGATCTCCAGATGGATGCTACTTGTATACATTGTGACAACCAAAGTTGCGTGAAGTTGTTGGAGAATCCAGTGTTCCATGACAACTCAAAGTGTTAGTGCCAGGAATTGTTCCCAGAATACGGAAGAACAAGCCAACACAATCTCAAAAAATCACAATAAAGTAAAATAGGGTTTTATAAGGTTTTGGTTGAACAGTTTGAAGACAAGAGGGAAAACATTCATAAGACCAAAGAAAACACTAAATCATGAGCATTTAAATGACTGAGATGCATAACATATAAAACATAATCCAATAGAGTAAACACAGTACTGAATTTCACCCACAGTTAGCAAGCATTTCAAGCATAAAAACATTAAATGGGAAATGAATATACCAACTGAGTAATTTTAACACAAATTAGAAATGAAACCAGTCAATAATATGAAGGGAATATAGTGCATATATTTCATAGTTTATTCATCAAAAACACATAAGAGTCTTTTACTTAGCTCATAAACACAGCATGATAGCCTCCCCTTACCAGCAAAAAAATCCCACCATTTTTCTTCTTTCAGACTTAAATTTATCCAATTCCTTCAAAATTAGTTGAATAACTGAACCCTAACTAATTTTAGGCTATCTCTCGAATAGTTCCATCTAAACTATCATTATACCAAAATAAAATGACTTTCCAAACTTAACTAATAACTGACTTTCTTAACTAACTTTGCAAGTCTTTAGTTGCTTCAACTAGTAAAGCAATTGCAACCCTCCTTGTTCTCTCCTCGTTCTGCTGAGTCAGCTCTTGGATAGTTTGGTTTAGCTGTGTGAACCAATCCTCTGTTTACCTTTTCCTGCTCCTGAAAACCTTAATTTTCATTCTGTTTCAAAATTCTTATCTTCAAGTACTAATTTTCCGCCATGATCTCCACCTGCTCTACGTGCACTTCAAGAAAAAACGTGATTGGAATCACCTTTTTCTCATTGTAGTTTGCCATTAGTATTGCATCGTTTCTACAAGAAACTGCCATGATTTTCCTTCTTGATTATATTTACACTTGTCAGAGTGATTAACATTGAATTTTCCCAAGGTATCGGCGTCTCCCATCACTAACTACTAACCCTTCTCAGCATCGACAATCGGAGGTTCAAAATTAAACGAATCAGCACTTCCCCTTATTAACTTGTCGGCGATTGAAAGCATTAATTTCTACTGCATCGAAACCACAAGCCACTATGCCGCTGCAGTGTCAATGTTTTAAAGAACTAAATATCCGCAATGTTGAAAAATGACTTTAGACCATTAGCTTCGCGATTGGCGATCATAAGCTTTATCAACTACTTTGTCAGCACTTTAGACCACTGCCGCAGTCAGCACTTTAAACCACTATCACGTCGACGCTTTAAACCACTGTGTTGCCGTAGTGTTGGCACTTTAGAGAACTAGCTTCACAATCGGCGATCAGAAACGTTATGAACTATCTCATCAGCACTTTAAAGAACTATGGCTACGCAACATTGAAAGAGGATTTTTAACTTTGTGCAACTTTCTTGTAGCGCTTCTGTGTAACTTTTTCTGGCTTGCACTACAAGAAAATTTAGGTTAATGTTTTTCAAAAATCATGCTAATGATAAGGGTTTAAACTTGGTTTAGGAATCTCAATTAAACTTTTATGCTATTTTTCAGACTTTTTAATCCATATAAGCCTTATATAAGCGCTTTGATCATGAAACCAAACCAAAACTTGTAAAAATAAACTAAAAAATCAAATAACATAAAAGCTAAAGGGAAAAATTCAAACTATCCCAATCAACAAAATTTTCTAGGAATAAAGAGTAAAACCAAACTTCAAAACATAAACAAAAAGTATTAAAAGAGAGAAAACAAAAACGGGTTCTAACATCTGGATCCTACTGTGGGATGAAGTCCTCCTTGTGAGGCTTCAAGAACTTGTAGACCAGTGCCTTCTGTGCAGCTGCCTGCTAGTCTACAAAATATCCATTGGGTTATGGAGTCTTTATTCAATCCTTCACACACTCGTATATACAATGAAATTCAAATATCTTTCCTTCAAATACTTTAAAAGTATTTGAGGAAACTTCCATCTACTGAATTAAATTGTAATCCGATTTCCAATGTAACCAGGCAAAAATTTCATCAACCCACCAAAACCTACTTCCAACTTCGAATATATGTATAATCAAAAATATTGGAAAACATGAAGAGTAAAGATCTAACAACTTGTACTCACTTTCATCAAATGATGTCTCTAAGATAACAGATTTATAACTTAGTATTGATTTTAAATAATCTGCCACTAGATCATAAAAATTTCCAAAAGTTACCTCTTCATGTTCTATGAAAAAGATAGGTTGTCCATAAGAATTTTTTGTTTCATGAATATCAATCAAGCATTGGCAATAAAGGACATCAAGATCAACCTGAATTTGCTCCGGAATTTTTTGGACAGTATCATCAATAATGTCAACAAGATTAACCCCCTTTTCCACACTGTCTTCAAATGAATAACGATCATACATTGGCTCCGGTTGTTCAAGGATAATGGACTGAATACATTCCTAAATATGTTGATCAGATTGTGCCATAACACACACCTCACACATTTCTGGGTCTTTCTTTTCAATTTCATCATCATATTTATAAAAAATTATAGCATCTTCATAATGGTTTTGAACAGTAGATTTATCATAACCATGAATATAAGAAACTTATGATATAACGTTAAAAATTTCAACAACATCGCTTTCATCAATTTTAGTATCAAAACAAAAAAGACAAGAATATAATTCATCACAGAATTCTTGTCTTGGAACCCTAATTTCTTCATCATAATGAGGAGCATTCTGGGAAATTTCAAATGATGATGCTGAAGGTTCATATTTTTCTTCAATACAAAACTGATCTTTAACACAACAATGATTGACAATAGTTTGTTGAACAAGAGATTTATCTTCTATAGGATTAGCATTCAAATGATTATTAATACTGTTGAAATCATTATGAGAATATTCCAAACTATCTCTGTTGATCTCATTACTAGAATAATCTTCAGCCTGACTTAAAACAACAACTTGATTATCGTAATGATCATGGAATTCTTTCTTGACAGCAGTATCTAAAAATGTTTCCTCTTCATCTTCAACAAATTCTGAAACTACAACTTATTCATGATATGTTTTCAATCCTTGATTATACTTATCATCATGATTTTTTGAATCAGAAATTGTATTATAAAAATCAGCTTGCTCACAACAATCTTCTAAAAAGATTTCAGCTGAGAACACATACTTACAATGTTTCCAAAAACATGTGTGGAATTATTTTAGTGAGGAAATGCTAGCAGCATGAAGAGAAAAATACTATTCTCGTGCATCTTG
Source organism: Pseudotsuga menziesii (assembly GCA_001517045.1). Classification (NCBI taxonomy): domain Eukaryota; kingdom Viridiplantae; phylum Streptophyta; class Pinopsida; order Pinales; family Pinaceae; genus Pseudotsuga; species Pseudotsuga menziesii. Next base: position 262,773 of record LPNX011221901.1, read on the forward strand.
CTTGAGTGAATAGATGAATGTCTTCATGAGCACATCTTCATGCTGAATATTTAACTGAACCATATATTGATGAAATTCGGTGATACGATCTGAAGGATTATCCTCTTTGCTTTCTCTAAACCATGGAAGATAATCTCCCCAAACATCCATAGCAGGTACTGGATTTGGAAAACATGGAACATCAAAAAAATTGAAAGGTGCAAACCTTCGAGCCAGAATGGCTTTCATGGACTTTGGCCTCTGCGTCTTGAAATAGTGGTGTCACCAATCGATTTGTCAAGATAGACTTTGTTTTTCTTCCTCAGAAAGTGAAAAGGGTGACAGTAGGTCAAAATAAATTAGGGCTTCATAAAACTAGGGATGATTGAGACCTTTTGATTTTTCTAGCTATTTTCAAAATCTGTTCTAGGTCTAAGACACCCAGTTGTAAAGGTAAACTAGGTCTATTTTTTGTTCCAGCTCCCTTAGTAGCCACTGTGAAATACTAGTGAAAAGTAGTCTTTAATATTTGTTGGTTTAAGTTCACCTCTCAAAACTAGTGAAATGATAAGTATCCTAGGGAAAATAGGTTTTCAACTTCGTCCTCGGCAATGGCTCCAAAGATGTTAGTGCCATAAATTGTTCCCAGGCTACGGAAGAAAAGCCAACACAATCTTGAAAAATCACAATAAAGTAAAATAGGGTTTTATAAGGTTTTGGTTGAATAGTTTGAAGACAAGAGGGAAAACATTCATAAGACCAAAGCAAACACTAAATCATGAGCATTTAAATGACTGAGATGCACAACATATAAACCATAATCCAACAGAGTAAACACAGTACTGAATTTCACCCATAGTTAGCAAGCATTTCAAGCATAAAAACATTAAACATGAAATAAATATACCAACTGATTAATTAACACAAATTAGAAATGAAACCAGTCAATAATATGAAGGGCATATAGTGCATATATTTCATAGTCCAGTCATAAAAAACACATAAGAGTCTTTTACTTAGCTCATAAACACAACCTAATAGCCTCCCCTTGCCAGCAAAAAGATCCCACCATTTGTCTTCTTTCAGAATTACATTTATCCTATTCCTTCAAAATCAGTTGAATAACTGAACCCTAACTGATTTTAGGCTATCTCTCGAATAGTTCCATATAAACTATCATTATAACAAAATAAAATGACTTTTCAAACTTAACTAATAACTCACTTTCTTAACTAACTTTACAAGTCTTTAGTTGCTTCAACTAGTAAAGCACTTGCAACCCTTATTGTTATCTCCTCGTTCTGCTGAGTCGGCTCCTAGATAGTCTACTTTAGTTGTGTCAACCGATCCTCTGTTTGCCTTTTATTGCTCATGAAAACCCTGATTTTCATTCTATTTCAAAATTCTGATCTTCAAGTACTAATTTTCCACCACGATCTCCACATGTTCTACGTGCACTTCAAGAAAAAACATGATTGGAATCACCTTTGTCTCATTATAGTTTGTCATTATTATTGCATTTTTTCTGCAAGAAACCGCCATGATTTTCCTTCTTGATTATATTTACACTTGTCAGAGTGATTAACATTGAATTTTCCCATGGTATCGGCGTCTCCCATCACTAACTACTAACCCTTCTCAGCATCGACAATCAGAGGTTCAAAATTAAACAAATAAGCACTTCCCCTTATTAACTTGTCAACGATTGAAAGCATTAATTTCTACTACATTGGAACCACGAGCCACTATGTCGCCGCAGTGTCGATGCTTTAAAGAACTAAATATCTACAACGTTGAAAAATGACTTTAGACAATGAGCTGCATGATCGGCGATCAGAAGCTTTATCAACTACTTTGTCGGCACTTTAGACCACTGCCGTAGTCGAAAACCTTATCAACTATCGGTTCGATGCTTTAAACCACTGTGCTGCCGTAGTGTCGGCACTTTAGAGAACTAGCTTCACGATCGGCGATCGAAACCATTATGATCTATCTCATCGACGCTTTAAAGAACTATGCCTCCGCAACATTGAAAGAGGATTTTAACTTTGCGTGACTTTCTTGGAGCGCTTCTGTGTAACTTTTTCTGGCTTGCACTACAAGAAAATTCAGGTTAATTTTTTTCAAAAATCATGCCACTGATAAGGGTTTAAACTTGGTTTAGGAATCTCAATTAAAATTTTATGCTATTTTTCAGACTTTTTAATCCATATAATCCTTATATAATCCCTTTGATCATGAAATCAAACCAAAACTTGTAAAAATATGTGGAAATTGAACCCAGTGATAGAACAATTTTACTCACAACAATTATCAATTGTACATGCAAAATCACTCACAAAAGAGACTGAATATGGAGCTGAACACTAAACTATATTAACTCAGTGTACAATAGCCAACCCTATAACGTAATAGGTTACTACATTAAATAATTACATAAGGGATTCGAATGCATGAGGAGGCAATTCAAATCTAGTCAAAAGCAGGCTTACTAAAATTAAGCAAATCCCCCATAGGTGCATAAAGTAGTTTCCAAATCAGCTAAGGAGCTCACGAATTGGAAAAATCACTTAGGCAAGATAAAAGGTGATGGAATGACAACTCATACATGCTTTTCATAGACGAAAAGAGTGGAGAATGTGGAGGACAAAAAACTAGTTAACCTCACCTAGTCAAACTTTCCCAATTGCCTTAAAGCACTGAAAAAGCAGGCAATAAAGAAGAAAAAGCAGAATGGCGCCTAGGAGGCCAGGAATAAAGAATAATTTATTCCTTGAGGTTTCCCAAGTGCTACATGATTCAAAATAGGAAAGTTTGACCACTATGGATAGGTAAATGACAACTTGCATAAGGTGGGACACATGAACTAGGCAAATAAGACAAAAATAATTAAATTAATGTCTAAGGTAGCTAACTATGGGTTGATTATTCTAACACCCCCCCTTAAGCCTGAATTATGAGTAATATATCAGAAAATTATAGGGCCTAGCAACAACTCTTAGTCACCCTTTACATACTGCATGTCCATACAACCAAGGAAAGAGGCAAAAACCACATGGGAAAATCCTCCCTTAAACATGGACTGTAAAACAAAAT
>LPNX011221901.1:269739-332301 GCA_001517045.1 Pseudotsuga menziesii
CTTCCTGTTGTGCCATTTAATCTTCTCTACAGCTGCATTGGGCTCTGCTTCTGTTGCCATAGTCACCTTGTAGAGGCCTTTCACTCTCAACAGTATCTCCATCTCTACTTTCCATTCAAAGAAGTTGAAGGGAGTCATGATGATCTTCTGAGATTGATCCATAGCTTAGAAATTGTCCCAGCTATCAGTAGAAGGCTCCCAGTCACTGATGTCGAACCTACAAAACAAACTTGAAGGAGAGAAATCAATCTACAATGGCTCTGATACCATGTGGAAATTGAACCCAGTGATAGAACAATTTCACTCACAACAATTATCAATTGTACATGCAAAATCACTCACAAAAGAGACTGAGTATGGATCTAAACACTAAACTGTATTAACTCAGTGTACAATAGCCAACCCTGTAACATAATAGGTTGCTGCATTAAATAATTACATAAGGGATTCGAATGCATGAGGAGGAAATTTGAATCTAGTCAAAAGTAGGCTTACTAAAATTAAGCAAATCCCCCATAGGTGCATAAAGTAGTTTCCAAATCAGCTAAGGAGCTCACGAATTGGCAAAAGCACTTAGGAAATATAAAAGGTGATGGAATGACAAATCATACATGCTTTTCATAGGAGAAAAGAGTGGAGGATGTGGAGGACAAAAAACTAGTTAACCTCACCTAGTCAAACTTTCCCAATTGCCTTAAAGCACTGAAAAAGCAGGCAATAAAGCAGAAAAAGCAGAAGGGCACCTAGGAGGCCAAGAATAAAGTAGAATTGATTCCTTGAGGTTTCCCAAGTGCTACATGAGTCAAAATAGGCAAGTTTGACCACTATGGATAGGTAAATGACAACTTGCATAAGGTGGGACACATGAACTAGGCAAAAAAGACAAAAATAATTAAATTAATGTCTAAGGTAGCTAACTATGGGTTGATTATTCTAACAAAATAAACTAAGAAATCAAATAACATAAAAGATCAAGGGAAAAATTCAAACTATCCCAATCAACAAAATTTTCTAAGAATAAAGAGTAAAACCAAACTTCAAAACATAAAAAAAGGTATTAAGAGATAGAAAACAAAAAGAGGTTCTAACACGAAGCATATCGAGATCAAGTATCACTATGTCAGCGATATGGTGCAGAGGGGAGCAGTGAAGCTCCAGTATGTTGCGACAGATGATCAGATAGCTGATGTGTTGACAAATCCATTGGATAAGGTGAAGTTTGAGTACTTCAGGAAGAAGCTTGGTGTTTTCCAGATCTAGGTTCCTTCCAAGGGGAAGAGATGAGTCTGTGAGCCATTCTGACATGGTGAGAGGATTGGTTCCTTCCATGGTCAAATGTAAGGGCTGAGCCATTCTTTCATGGTGAGAGCACTAGTTCCTTTCATGTCATATATGAGTGTTGAGCCATTCTGATATGACTATAGGATTGGTTCCTACATGATTAGATATAAGGGTTGTTTCCATTCTTGGAATGGAGGTGCCTGGTGAGTTACCAGGAATAATCGGTCTGGGATTGAGGGCCTTTCTAATATGACAGTAAGATGTAGTCTTACATGATCAGATGTGAGCACATGTCCATTCTGATATGATTGAGGGATTGGTTCCCACCTGATCAGATATAGGGGCCGATGCCATTCTCTAGAAGAATAGAGGCACCTGGTCAGTTACTAGGAAAGCTCAGTCTGGGACTGAAGGCCATTCTGATGTGACTATAGGATTGGTTCCTACATGATCAAGTGTGAGTGCAGAGCCCTTCTGACATGCATGTTGGATTGGTTCCTCGCATGGGCAGATGTAAGTGCAAATCCCTTCTGACATGCATGCTAGATTGGTTCCTTACATGAGCAGATGTAAGTGTAGATCCCTTTCGAACATGTATGTTTGATTGGTTCCTCACATGGTCGAATGTAAGTGCAGATCCTTTTTGACATGTATGTTGGATTGGTTCCTCGCATGGTCAAATGTAAGTGTAGATCCCTTCTAACATGAATGCTGGATTGGTTCCTCTCATGGCCAGATGTGAGTGCTGGGCCTTTCTGACAGGGTTGTGGGATGTGTTCCCACATGGTCAGATGTGAGTGTTGGGCATGCCTTTCTGGTATGGTTATAGGATTGGTTTCTACATGATCAGATATAAGTGCTGGGTGGGCCATTCTGACTTAGGGTCAAATATAAGTGCTGGAAGAAGACCTACATGGATGTTAGGCCTACAACCAGCATGAAAAAGGCCTGGCTCTGTAGAACTTCATGTGATGAGAAGAATCAAGAGATAGCACCCATGATGATGATCCAGTAGAGATGTTCTAGATCCAGTGATGATGATCCATATCTAGTGATGATCCAGATCCAGTGATGATGATCTAGATCCAATAATGATCTAGATTCAGTGATGATGATCCAGATCGAGTGATGATCTAGATCCAGATGAAGATGACTTGAAGATGAAGATGAATTGAAGCTGAAGATGACAAGGACCCGATGATGATCTAGATGATACAAAGAATAAGAATTGTGCTAATAAATTGTGTTGAGAGAATACCTTCCTAGTTAAGAGGGAGTGTTGATGTAATTGTAACTTTGGAATGTATTCATCTATATATCTTATGTATTGTACCCCAATTTTTATTTCAGGATGTGTCTATAATTTAATTGAGTCATGTCATACCCCAATGTTTATTCCAGGAAGTTTCTATAATGTAAACAAGTCATGTCAAGTCATTGTGGGTAATCCTCCTATTGGTCAAGGGTTAAAGCCCCCGCATTTGTGGGGCCCTAGGGTTATTAGAGTATTCTAGAGAAGTCGACCCTAGGTGAGTCATTATAAGTCGGGGCAATAGTCACCACCATTGTGTTAAGGATAACCCTCCTTGTTGGTCGGAGGAGGCAAAGTCCCCACAAGTTGTGGGGCACTAGGATTATTAGACACTCCTAGAGATGCCGGCTCTAGTAAGTAATTATTAAGTGAGGTCGACATGTTGGAGTGGGTTTCAAGTGAACGAAAGAATATAAATAGAGAGTGAGCCTCTCTATTTATCACACACACACACACTCACTCATTGGGGCGCATGAGTGAGAGAGAAGAAACTAGGATTAGATAGAGAGACTACTGCTATCAGGAGATCATCTTTATGTTTTCCAGTTTTACTTTTGGTGCTGATTCTATCTCTGAGGAAATTGCGGGGTTTTCTCCTTTATGGTTTCCCCGAGAAAAATTCTTTGTGTCTCTTATCTCTTGTGTTTATTTCTCTGCATGTTATTCTCTCGGGTAAAGGTCCTAAGATCATAATGCTAGCTTGAATGATAAAAATCTAACACAACAAATGGGAGGTTAGACTGTCCTAGCATAACCTTATAATCACTTAGTGATAAACTAGTTAAAGAGATTCATTCAATAAATAACAAACATGGACTATTCATGTCTATAATAAATGACCAACATGAACAAATTTATACTGGAACACATCCAAGGTATCATATTGAATGGGATTATGCTTAAAATTAGCCACCCAACACCTCAAAGATGGTGGAGAAATTGTAATTTGGAAAAAAAAACAATTTGTTCAAGGTACAAGCCAACTATCAACTACATTTTGCTATGATCCAATTCATTCCTTGAAGGTTTGTTGATTAGTTAGTGATGCTTGGAGTCTTAACCAACATAGATCCATTTTAAATCTATATCTATCATTTGGTGATAGGGATCAAACATCTCAAGGTGAAAATGATTTTTAGAGTGTAAAAACTTAGGAAACATTTACATCTTGACGTATTTGATCCATGTTGACCCATGATAGATACCAAGTTAAGATGGATCTACGATCCTAAAAAAACTATATTAGATGAAATCATAAGATATGGATTCCATGATGATTATCAAGGAACGTGATATCAATTAGTAAATTAGAAAATATATGACCTTTGGTTGAAAATTGCAAGAATTTCATACTCGGACATTCTTTTATTTAATTTTTTTTTTTTATTTCATTAAAATATATATATTTGTTTTCAACTTTATTTTAGGGTTAACAATTGCAAAAACAATTTCACCTAATAGTTTATTATTTTATTAAAGAGTCATGTTTCATCTCCACATTAAGCATGGAATTTCACTTCTCCCTCATATTAGGCTATAGAAAGAGCCTCTTAGCATAACAAAGGATAATTATTCTTAGCTTGACAATGTCTAAAAGGGAATGTTAGAACCCAAGAAATTATTGTTGGAAGGATTGTTGAGATGGTGTTATTTATATAAAATATCTTCCTTTCTCTATCATACACAATGCTATCTTGTTAAAGAACTAGTGTTATAGCCCAAAATGGCACTTCTCCATCTGTGACGAATTTTACATGTTTTCATCGCATGAAGACACTTTCATGATGACACTTTAGGAAATGCCACTGCGAGTCAATTAAAAGAAACCTTTATTGCAAGAGCCATATGTAGAGTTACGTAATTCCGTTTAACCTCTTATTTGGACCATTGGAAAGGAATTAGATCAAGGAAAATCTTTCCAAAAGACACAAACCTTTGATAATGCATGAAAATACCATAAATATTGTCCTTTTTTACCCAATCATGAGTTTTCCTAAGAAAACTTGTGTGTCACTTTCCTGTTTTATGAAGTAAACCCATGAGTATGTCCTATAATGGCCAAACAATATATAAAAATGGAAAAATATTGATTTTGTGGTGGTTTCAGTGTTTTTGGACCTGCTCTCTTGGTTGTAACTAATCCGTATTTGACCCTAACTCTTCAAAAAAGTATATAAGAGCGGGAGAGTGGTCCATGAAAGGGGACTTAACCCTTGTATTGTTATGTTCGTGAAATTGGGACTCTTTCCCGCCCCCATATTTTCCCTATATTCCATCTTCGTTTGTTGCATATATTGGAGGCTAACATTCTTGGAGAAGAGAAGCACAAGATCTAGATTAAAGGTTTCATGAGGTTCCTTGCATGAGGATAAGGTATATCTTGTACTTATTCCATTATCAATAAATTTTTGGTGCTCTTCCCTGACTAAATTAGTGTTTTATATCTATTGAATCTTTGTTTATGATTACATGATGATATTTATCCTATTAGGGTTTCATATTTTATTGAATATTATCTCCTTTTATGTAGTCAAATTGGTTTGAGGAAGGTTGAAGTTTGTTTTGCACGTCTCTTGGATTGAGGAGAAAGAGGAGGGATAAAGGAAATATTGGATCAACCTTCAGTGAATAAGGTATGAACCTTTATTACCTTTTAAACCTTTCTTATATTTTCTTTCATAACTTTATACACATGTATTTATAGCCCTAGTATGTTAGCGGCCTCCTAAACCCCAGCCATAGGAACAATTTACCTAACAACAGAACTGGCGACTCCCCTGGGGAAGGCCTTGTATGTTTTGGGGTTTTCTTACCTGTTTTAATGTATAATTAAGTTTTTATTTCCTTCTTGCAAGTTAGTAGTAACTCTTAATTCTATTAGGACACCTTCTTTTCCTTTTTAAGGCTATTTCTGAACCTTTTTTTAGGCCTTCCACCACCCACTCACGACTATCAGACTACACAATAGCATTTTATGGATCCATGCATGACTTACCTTAGGGAATATTGCATGTCACTCATGTATTTTCTTAAGGAAACTCGTGAGTGCTCTATTTTAGTGATTTTTCACTCCTTTTGGGCCTGTTTGGGGTGGTTTAGTGTTGTCTGAAGGGTCCTCCTGGGTCCTCAAGCTGTGTATGAACACTAGGAAGTGTTTTAATTTATTGAGGGTACTCTTTAATTTATTTGTAATTATTTTATGAAGTCTTTAGGGATTGTTAATTTCCATTTCCCCCACCTCCTTCCTTGGCATGAGTTTGTTGTGCAAGGTGTAGAGCAACCTCTGTTACCAGGTTTAGAGTGAAACTAGGAGCCTTTAGGTCTCTATATTTTTCAGTCTTGTTGTTTAAATACTTTATTCCAAGGTGGTTGTATTTTTCCCTTATGAAATCCTCCCTCGCAAGAGAGGTTTAATTTGACTTTAGGGAATCCTAGGGTCTATTTGGTGGTTATAGAAGAAAATCCCTTTTGCTTTGTTTATAATATTTGTATGCATTAGTTTGTATGTTTTTTTTCTTTCTAATTAATAAACAAAATGTAGAAAATAACAATTATTTGTTTTATGTGCATTTGGTCAAGGGTTTAGTCTTAGGTGCATTGCATGTCTTCGTTTCTTGAAATACAAAAATAAATCATTCTTTTGTGGCCTCTATTTCACTTTTGAAAAGAAAATGAGAAGTATAATTTTGTATTTTTATTCTCTTTTTCATTACTCATCTTGGTTATGCTTTCAAGTCAAAACCCCATTGGTTTCATATCTGCTACCTTTGAGTAATCAATAGCCCTTAAAAAGAACAATAATATCTAAAATATATTAGTAGCATTTTCTTTCTAGGGATGGCACACACTAGTCTAGGCTAGGGTTTTGGGTTAGGGTGTTGGACTAGTAATACATCCTTAGTATATATTTTAGACCTTAGGCTAACCTAATTTTCACAAATTTCATTAATGTCCTATGGTTTAGACTTAGGAGAGTTAATCCAACAATATATGTGGTTAACTTGGCTTGTTCACACCTACAACAGTTCCTGGTTTGGTCAACCTAGCCCATGTTCTCCCTCATTAAGGTATTGGAGTGATCCCTCATTGATTTGTGGGGCCCTAGTTTGACTAAGTGCACTAGGGGTGTATCTAGCCTATTTTAGCTCTCCTATGAGCATTTATTTCCACCTAGAGCACCCCACTTGCCTCTATATTCTCACCCACGCATGCCTTGAAGTCTTTAATGACCCAACACACCTCACCAACACTCACACATCAATTCAAGAATGTTTGGGCTGATTTGGGTCTCCATTGGTCCACCTAGGGGGAATTGAGGTTATTTCTCACATTGACACATGTACAACTCCAATTGGCTTCCAAAGAAACTTGAATTTGTCCATTGTGTTATAAATGATGTATGATAATAATATGACAAGTAATCAACACCTTTCACATGTGTTGTTCCAGCTATTTTCTATCTCTTTGTTTCTTTTGCATGTTTTGTCAAACACTTTGATGGTGAAATTGTTCTAGATCCTATATCTAGTTTGAGATGCATTTCTCACATGGTATCAGAGCCAAGTTGAGCTGCAACAAATCCTATGAGGTTGAGTTGCTATTTAGGCTATATTTCTAGTTTATGTGAGTGTTTTTCATTGCAGGTTTCTACAACAATTTCACGGATTCAAAAGTTGTTCCTCTCCTTTCCCCATTCAACTATTATGAATGGAAGTTGAAGATGTGCGCATATATCAAGAGGCAATGTCTCTACGATGTGTCCATTGGTGTTGTGAGAGAACCAGAGTCCTGTCAAGAGAAGGATGCTTGGATTAATGACAATTATAGAGCCTATGGAACTATATGTCTATCTATACCTCCTACAATGCGCTACATCCTTGATTCTGTTGATTACCCATTAGATATTTGGAGAAATATGGATGAATATCTTGGCATTCAGCAAGAAAATGTGAGCTATATGGAGAGCAAGAAAATGGGAAGCTCCTTATGTGTTATTCCCATGATCTTGGCCTCATGCGTTTTTGAAGAAGCTGTTCAAAAATTAAGAAGAAGAAGTAGCCAAAGATTCAGCAAATGATCCATCTCAAGTTTCTTCTTCTATGGCTTCCTCTCCTTGTCAAGAAGCTATGTATCATGAAGAGAGCATACGAGTTGTTGCCATCACCACTGCTGAAGATTTACTTTCACCCTTCTCCTCTATGTCAACTGTTATGAATGGGCAAGATGTATTGCTAGTTGATGTCCATAGCGAGCCTTCTATAGAAGATGGGTTTTCTTCAAATGAGAGTATTGGTTCAAAAAATGGAGATGTTTCCTCCGCCATCACTAGTAGAGTTCCTTCAAGTTCATATGAATATGGAGAAGCTTTTTCCATCATCATGGCACATTTGGGACTTTTGCTCGAGATTATTGTAGTAGATTACAACCTTCATTTGAATTTGATGCTTCAATATCCTTATGACTTGCTTGGGGTCACCTATTCTCAAGCATTTATAGTACCTTTTAGGTATAGCATCATGTGTGGTTCGAATTCCTCACATGGTATCCTGTTTGGTTTGAATTACTCACCTGGTGGTTCGAAGTTCAAATATGAAGAGTACCATTTGCTCTCCCATCAGTGCATTTCAGTTGTTCTACATGGTCTAAGGATTCATCATGCAGCTGTTCCTGAGTTGATTGAGCACATTCCTCTTCTTCCCAAAAAGAAGATTCCTCCAGGAATTTTTTAGTTTGGAAGTATATGCATATTTTATTTCTATTTCATAATCCATTTTTGAGGGGTGGTTTTTCCAATGAGGTTTTCCTCCTTACCTCTGTTACATGGATCAATAAAATTGTTAAAAGGGAGACTTGTGCCTTAGTTGACAAGGCTTAAAAAAACTAAATTGTACTAAGTATGGATTAAGGGAGGGTGTTGGAGTAGTAATACATCCTTAATATATAGTTTAGACCTTAGGTTAACCTGATTTTCACAAATTTCATTAATGTCCTATGGTTTCAACTTAGGAGAGTTAATCCAGCAATATATCTGGTTAACTTGGCTTGTTCACACCTACAAAAGTGCCTGTTTTGGTTAACCTATCCCATGTGCTCCCCCATTAAGCCATTGGAGCACTACCTCATTTATTTGTGGGGCCCTGGTTTGACTAAGTGCACTAGGGGCGTATATGGATTGTTTTAGCTCTCCTAGGAGCATTTATTTCCACCTAGAGAACCCCAATTACCTCTATATTCTCACCCACACATGCCTCAGAGTCTTTAATGACCCAACACACCTCACTAATACTCACACATCAATTCGAGTCTGTTTGGGCTGAGTTGGGTCTCCATTGGTCCACCTAGGGGGGATTGAGGTTATTTCTTACATTGACACATGTACAACTCCAATTGGCTTCCAAATCCACTCAAATTTTTCCATTGTATTATAAATGATGTATGATAATAATATGACAAGTAATCATCACCTTTTAGATGTGTTGTTCTAGTTGTTTTCTATCTCTTTGTTTCTCTTGTATGTTTTCTGAAACACTTTGATGGTGAAATTGTTCTAGCTCCTAGATATAGTTTGAGATGCATTTCTCACATAGGTACATATTTAAATTCTCAAAAATTTAAACTAAAACCTAGTGGTTTTTCGTTCACGAAATCGAATATCATAAAGAAAGACACCAGAAAGCTCCTTTTACACGTGAGTCAAGCACGCGGTCATGCGATACTGAGTTTTGGAGATACCCCTACTATACTCAGTTGAGCATACACCAGATTTGTTGCATGTTTGGGGAATTAATCAGTACCTCCTTTCGGAGCTATGTGGTGCCTGGTACTTTTTGAGTTTCAGGATTAGCTACCCTTTCCATGTGCATTGTTTGTACTTATGATTGTTCCACCAAACATTCTTTGTGATTTTGGTAGCATTAGTATCTATAATTCTAGGAATCTACACATGTTATAGTGAAAGGCTATTTCCACTATACCTAGGGAAGGCTTGAGAGGAAATAACTTACATATAATTTGGGAAATAGGTTTGGTACTATTGGACCCAATCAATTAATTAAGGTTCCTAAGTTAGGCTAAATAATCTAGTAGATAGTATGGTCAAGGAGGATTAATAATCCTAACATCCCCCCTGAATCCTAAATTGGACAACTGTGGGCCTTGGATACAAGACCATATCTCACCCAAATACAATATAAGAAAAATAATGCTTCTTAAGGAAATCGATGAAATAGTGGAAACCGCATGGGAACCCCTCCCTCAAGATAAGCAGAAATCTAGAAATACAAGTTAAAAACTTGCAAATCATTTTGCTGCAATTTGCAGCAGTAATACAGTATTCCAGTTCTTTTGTGCAACAACGTCCTGAATCTGTGCATGTGAAACTCTGAATCTAAACAAAGTAATTATGTATGGAGGAATATTCCTCTTTGGAAGAAGAATAATGTTCCCAACTGAATCAAGAATATAGACAGCTGCAGGATGAAAACTGGACCCATGTAGAGTAGATGAAACCAATTAATGAGAGAGACAAGGTGCTTGATAATTCAAACCATGTGAGGAACACCCAAGAATATGATATATTTCAGCCTTGAACAACAAACCATGAGTGGTAAAATCAGCCCCAAGTGTTAGGATCAAGTGTCTAGGCGAATGCACAATGTCTTCCTCTTTACTAGTTCTGTGAGGGGATGAGCATGTGACCAAAGGTAGAGAAGCCCTGGGATTGTGGAGAGAGAATGCTTGAGCTCCATGATCTGATATTTCTTCAGAGATAACCAATAATTCACAAAATATAATATCAGAAAACTCATAAAATAGAACTAACATCGAATCCTCAACAACAAAATTGAAGGAGAGTTGCGGTGCTTGATTTGTCACACCAAAGTTAATGAAACCTATTACAAGCAACACTTTAAGATATTTAATCTTAAAATATGAACCAAATATTATCATATCATAAAATAAATCATATCTAAATAGGTTCATATCAGATCAAAAAATGTGAAGTGAAATCAAATCCCCAACAACAATTTTGAAGGAGTCTTGCGGCACTTGATTTGTCACACAAAAATTGATGAAACTAGATACAAGTAGTACTGAAAGCTCATGAACCTAAAATATTGAACCAAGTAATATTATATTAGATCCAAATAATATCATATCATATCCAATAAATTTCATATCAGATCCAATAGTTTTCTCCACCGATATGGTAGATGCACAATTTTCTCCTTCTTCAAAATTCCAAATATTGGTTCATGCAATCATGTAGGAATTTGATGGAAGCTCAAGATCAATGAAAGTATTTGAATCAATCCTACAATCTGAAATTATTTCCAAAATATCCAAATATTTACAAAATATAATATCATCAAACTCATGAGAGAAAACTGACATGAAATCCCCAGCATAAATTTTGAAAGAGATTTTTGGTACTTGTTTCTTCACACCAAAATTGATGAGAACATCTACAAGCAGTAATATCCAAGAGTGTGCTCCACCGAGATGGTATATGCATAGTTTTCTCCTTCTTCAAAACCCTAATTATCGGTGCATGCAATCATGTAGGAATTTGTTGGAAGGTCTAGATCAATGAGAGAGAATGGATCTCTCCTACAATCTGATATTATTTCCAAAATATCCAAAGAATTACTTATCTGCACACCATAAACATCATTATAGACAGAGAAATAAAATTTCTCTTCCTTTACGGGACCAATCACCGGTAAACTATGCACAAAATTTATGATAGAAGAATCACTAGAGAATTTTTGCATAGAATGGAAGGAGAGATTTTATTCAATAACAAATATTCGAATGTGTTCTTCTGGATCAGCCATGTGAGGAGATGAGATATCAGAGATCTCATAAACTTTCGGAGTAGCAGGAGAAGGAGTCACTCCAAGGAGACTTTCTTCAATTCGAATTGAGTGTGAGGAAGATTTTGCTTCTTCTTCATCTTGAAAAACTTCATCGGAGAGAGTAGACGCCAAGAATTTTCAGTAAAAAACTAGTTTGGTTCATAATGTTACCTCCAAATTGCTATAAATATCCTCATTATGCTTCCCAAATATTCTATCCAGTTCTATCTAGAGATCCTTTTGGTATTCTAAAAACTCAATAATCTCTATAAGAAAGCTTGGAGAAAAAGTCCCACATATTGCTCCATAAGCTATATCACCATCATTTATCCAGCCATTCTCATATTCATAAGACTCTTTAACAAGTCCCATAGATACCTCATAGACACCTTTCCTCTTCATATATGCAATCATCTTCAACTTCCATTCTGAATATCTTATGGATGGATTAAGAAGAGGAATTGATAATATCGAATCCATATGAAGTTGAACCTGCAAAATATCACTGCAAAAACTAAAATTTTTGAACTATGTTAGAATCATTCTTTTCCTCTCGACATGAACATGTTTTCAGGGTCTTTCGTGCCCTATCCATTTCTCTAAATAAATTCAGAGCTAGAAAATCATCATAGCGGACTTATGTGGAAATCCGACTGCTTCTGATGTTCGATGGAGAGAAACAAGCATGAAACCTGCTTGAGAAGGCTCTGATACCATATTATAATTTGAATGCCATTTAGATATTCAAGAATATATTTCTAATAATGTTTGCAGTAAATGGAGAATGGAGATACAAAATTAACAAAACAAACCACACAGGAAACATATGAGTATTGCTCAGGAATTTGTAGTATCATTCACAATAATAAAATCCGGAGTTACAATAGTTTACATAGGAAAATAATTCAAATACATTAGGTAGCAATTTGAATATATCCACTGGATCTGACTGTATCTAACTGATCATCTAACTCATGGTGTCTCAATCAATATCAAAGTCCAATAGATCAACTCCCAGATGTACAACAACTTAATCAATCAGTGATAGCTAGTTAACTCAGTGCAACTGAGTGTCGTAGGTGGGAAAATGCGCCTACTCCACATGCAGCCATGCATAAATAGCGCTTGCTAACTCATTATGAACTAACTCAAAGTAGTTTGGGATAACTAAGACTAACTAGTTCCAACTCCAACTAACTGAACAAGGTTGGTTCTGGGACTCCCGGTGGCTCCTAAAATGCAGGGATTGGTCTAGGAGGTGCCCAAACTGATGCATGCACATGCATTAAGTGGATTTTAACCTCTAGTAGTGTTTCCCACACTCTAGTAACTGGTACATGTGGCTCCATTAGGCCAAGTGGACCCAATGGTACTAGTGGATCTCCAATAAATTAATTAAGGTTCCTAAGTTAGACTAAATAATTTAATAGACAGTATGGTCAAGGGAGGATTAATAATCCTAACATGGAGGTCATACCGAGGGAAAACAATCAACCAATGCAATTTATGTTGACACCATTAGGAAAAATTACTGTTCAAAATGAAAACCTAATTTCCGTTGTAAGCTTTGTGAAGGAGAAACCCTTACTCATCAATGCTCTACTTTTGCAAAGGTACAAACAGTATGGCTTCAAGGATCTCCTGTTTCTAAACAACCTGTAGTTTCCCAGCAACCCATTCAACCTTTGGTTGATAAAGTGGTTGAACCAATGTAATATTTGGTCAATCCCACTCTTCCTTTGGAGAGTGTCCTTTATCAAGTTATTGAACCAATGTCATTTTTGGTCAATACCACTCTTCCTTTGGAGAGTGACCTTAATCAAGTGGATGAATCGATTCCTTCTTCAATCAATCCAAGTCTTCCTTTAGAGAGTGAATCATCTGCTAGTCATATTTTCTTCACTACCAATTCAGAACCTTCTAGACATGGTGCACTGAATTTGCTTCGAATGAACCCCCACCAAGCCCTCATATTGCTTCTTTTAAATGGGATAGCCTAGTGGAGTCGTGCATTATTTTAGATGCACCTTTTCAAATAAAGGTCCAAATTGGACACTATACAATTTCCCATTGTATTGTCAATGAAGGACCCTCTATTAGTATTTTATCCACATGTTCTTGGAGAGGCATAGGATATCCCAGCCTTTTGTTGACTAATAGTCAATTACTAGATTTTTAAAGAAGAACTATCCAAGATTTCATAATTCTTACTCAAACTTCTGTTACTTTAGGGGGGAATACCGTCTTAGTTTATTTTATGGTGATAGAGGACTCCTTGGACTTTAATATGATCCTTGGGCATGATTATGTTTATGCTATGCAAGTTGTGGCATCAACACTCTTTCATGTGATGTAATTTCCTCATAATGAAATCATTGTCACTGTTGATCAGCTATCATTATTGATCCCTCTTCTTACCCGAATACAGACTAGGTATTTCCTTTTTTAATTCCTAGTGTTTTGGTAGGCACTACCCCACCATGAGTGAATTATGTAGTCTCATATCCCTCATGTCCAATTGATACTGAGAATAACACTATGAATTCATGCTTATCTTCTTGGGACTTGATCCCAACAGTTGATCGATTGATCTATCCAATGGGGACTTTGGAGCCCTCTCTCCACCCTATTGATCCATTTGAATGTTTAGACATGTGTCATATATGGGATGATCTACTTCCTTTCGATGAAGTCTTCCTATAGTATTTGATATAGTTTAAACTTCTTATGGATGTTGAATCAGTTGTAGTTAAATCCAACCCTGATTTGATTATTGAGTTTGATCCTCCTGATGATTGACCCTCTTATGATTTCATTTCTGAGTCGTTGAAATCTCCCATTGAACAAAAATTCAGTGATCCTAATGAGTTTGATTATTCTTGTAGATTTTTTAGCTTTGTGATATTGATTTTGTTTCTTTAGACTCTATTACCCCTATCAAATTTAGTTTTCCTTTTGAGTTTGGTCTTATTGGTTATAAATCCTTGGGCCTTGGCACTATAAAGTATTCTTCAGTCAATTCTTCCTTGACAACTCTTTTTGTAGAAGATAGAAAATTTGGAAGTATTACTACCATAGTGACCTCTGTCAAACCTCTTATTCTAAATATGATATTGATAATGTTGTTTCTTGGAGACATGACTCTTAATTGGATTCACAACTGTTTACCAGACTCACCTTTTTGTTCAAGTTGTTACTAAATTTGCATGTATTCTGCTCACTCTTATGATCCTGATATCATCTTCCATGATTTTGAGTCGTTGTTTAATCCCTCATCTCTGCTCTCATCATCGCTCATCTTTGTACCACTTTTCCATTGCAACTTGACACCCTTGACTTGGAGGAGACGCTCCCCAAGTGTCCATATCTTGTTCATGTTCCTAGAATTATGTTTAGGTATGTTGCTTGCACTTAGAACTAGTTCCGCATGCCTATAAAACTCATCTACTCACATTTAGAGAATTCTTCCCAATTTCCTCCGAGCTCGTTAAAAATAGTGAGGAGGAAACAAGTTGACTTTTCAGGATCACTAAAACTTTATGGGAAAGGTATGGAGTTACCTTTAATCTCTGGTCTGAATCCTTAAACATGACTAGATTATTGAGTTCTCTTGTCCCTTCAAAATCATTAAAGGATGTGAGGAACATCCACATAGGTATAAGTTTACCCCTCTTTCGGGCCATGTGGATTACTTATGAAAAATGAATACTCTATTTTCTTTGGAATCTAGAAGAGTATCTTCAGGTATATATTTATCTCTTTCCCATACCTAGAGGACTAAACATACAGAAAAGGAACCTATTTGAGCTCAATTTACTCTTTTTTGTGCTATTGTTTAAACTATGAAACTTGATTTTGAGCATTCTTCATGCCGTTGTAATGCTCGCTAAAACACTAGGAAAAACCATCTAGTTATATTTCTTCCCTTCACACTCGTTAAAACTAAAGCGTTGTGCTTGTTGTTTGAAGGAGCGTCTTTATGGTGATAGTTTAAACCTTTTTTGGACCTTTCCGACTAACTATAAAAAAGGGATAACTTGGTTCGTTTGGGATAAGAGATTTCTCCTCTTGATTGTTTTATACTTTTTCGGACTTTGGAGACTAAATTTATGAAAAATCCCCCCCCTGGAGTCTTATTTGGCATTTTCAGACTCTCAAAATTGTGAAAACACTATCAAGCATTCACTATTTAGGTCTCGTAAAATACACGAATCAGTGCGTTATCAAGAATTCTTCTCTCTCTTGTTCGAGCTTTCCAACAATGAATAAAGTCCCTAGTTTGCTTGCTTGGACTCATTAAACCTTTACAAGAAAGAGGGAAATGGAAGTTTCATTCAAATGTCTCTTGTTATTAGGGCAGAAAGTCTTGTCTCCTTTAAAAAAACAACAACTTGAGTCTATAAACACTCGGGTTCTATTTTTTGACCTTATCCTGATTCAGAGTCTTACTCCTCCGATTGGTTCCTTTTCCAATTGTATGGAGAATTTGTCAATGTCTCCTACATTGCATATTTGTGTCATTGGTCCCTTCATGTCACTATTGTGTCATGCTCACTATTCGAGGATAAACCTTTATCGGCCATTCTGCAGTTCCCTTGCCCATTTGTGTTGGCCACTCCGTGGAATCATTCATTAAATCCAATCTTCGATGTTCCTTGTTGCAAAACTTTTTACTAGTTCCAGATCCAATTAGTCTTTGACTTACCTCAAGTTGGATGATGGGGGATTCCTTAATTACTTCCTTCCAATAGATCTCTTCCTATCAACTTCAACACATATTTCTATTGGAATGAGATTTAGAGTTTATGACAATACCTTGGGGATTGCAGTCATTAGTGGTAATTTCCCTTTCTATTGAGTATTGGGAATACCTTAATGTCTCCTACTCGATGGATTCTTCAAGTGTTCAACTTCAAGACCATTCATTCACACTCGTTGGAATGTACTTGGTACCTTGGGGAACATTTTTATTAATGGTGGTTTCCCTTGGATTTGTTAACGGTTCTCATCAATGATTGGTAATCAAATGATTTCCTCCATGTTCAACTTCTGCTCCTTTATTCGCATGGTTAGGATTCATACCTTTGGGAAGTTTGGATTGAAGACCTTTGGTTGACAGTATCATCATCATCATCATATTTTTCTAATTCCTGAGTTGCACAATTCCTTGTCACACTTCATATGACATTTGTTGTTACATAGATCCACCTTGTATTCTTGTGGATATGATCGATTATTGAGCATGGATCCACCTTGTTCATTTTTTGCCATGACTCCTTTACATTTTATATGGATCATTTTTTGATATTGTGTGGCCACAATAATTACGTCAGTTATACACATGTTTGATCCACCTATATATTTATGGCGATCATTTGTATATGGACATGAATTTCCCAGAGATCGGTTTTTCATGACATTTATCTCTCTTTCAAGTACCTTCGCTCGAGCCTACGATCTTGGATTCTCTACTCTCTTCGACTCCATGACTCAGTTGTTTTCTTTTTTTATAATGTATTTCAATTATCTTCTTCCCCTCTAACCTCATACATTAGGGGGCATCTGTTATAGCCCAAAATGACATTTCTCCATCTATCATGACTTTTACGTGTTTTTTGTCGCATGGCAACACTTCCATGATGACACTTCATGAAAATCCAATGTTAGTCACTTAAAGGACACCTTGATTGGAGGACCCATATACAGACTTCTATAGCTCTATTTAACCTCTTCTATAAACCATTGAAAAGGTATCAAACCATGGAAAAACTTTCCAGCAGACACCAACCTATGAAAATGCTTGAAAATACCCTAAAAATTGGATTTTTGACCCACTCATTAGTTTGCCTACAAAAACCTACATGTCACTCGCCCTTTTTATGAAGTAAACCCGCTAGTATGTCCTATAATGGAAAATAAAATATATAAAATGGAAAAATATCGAATCTGCAGTGGTTTTGGTGGTTTTGGAACTACTCCTTTGGTTGTAACTAATCCCTATTTGACCCTAACTCTTCAAAAAAGTATATAAGAGAGGGGGAGGGGTCCATGAAAGGGGAATTATCCCTTGCATTTTTATGTTGGTGAAATTGGGACTCTCATCCCCCTTATATTTTACCTAGATGCCATATTACCTTGTTTCAAATATTGGAGGATCAGATTCTTGGAGAACAGAAGTAGGAGATCTAGATCAAAGGTTTCACGAGGTTCCTTGCATGAGGAGAAGGTATATCTTGTACTTCTTCCATTATCAATAAATATTTGATGATATTCCCTTTCCAAATCAGTGTGTTATACATGTTGAATATTGTTTTATTATTACATGATGATTTTTATCTGATGAGGGTGTGATAATTGATTCACAGTAGGAACGATTAGCCAAGGGGATTCTCACAATTCGATATTACACACAATTATGCACAAAAACAATAGAAAGAGTGGAATTAAGATACATAAATGTAGTCAATAATTGATATTATTATTACTGTCCAACATGTATATATGTGTGGATCAAGTTTATATTACATTAGGGAGAAATATTTATCCTTTGGAGGCCATCTGGATGCATACATGTCTCAGGCTAGGATTTGACCTCAAAACTCCCCTAGTTGGACCAATGAGATCCGAGACCATCCAAAACAGTCACAAATATTTATGTGGACATGGAGGGAGCATTATGAGACATAAATGAGGGCATTATAGGCATGTGTGAGCATGTGGGTGAGTGGGAGTGGCTCTAGGAAGCAATAAATGCACAAGGAGAGCCAAAAACCACCAAATACATGCACTAGTGCCTATGTTCAAACAATTTCCATGATTTAATGGATGGGGAGTGCACAAAGATTTATATTTCATTAATTAGGGTTATTTTACTTTCATAGTGATCAAATTAGAGTGCCTCAACTGCAGTAAATGATTCCAAAACACCCAATAGACCACAGTTGATCAGCATAGCCTAAGTTTTGGACCATATGACATAGAATATAAGCTAATGAAATGTATCCTAGGTGTATGATCATGGTACTGATGTTTATTAGTTCTCTAAAAAAACCCCTTAAGCCTGACTTAGTACAAATTAAACAAATTATTGAGGCCTTGGAAACTAAGGCTCAAGTCACCTCATACAAAAAAATTATGT
The DNA here is from genome assembly GCA_001517045.1 of Pseudotsuga menziesii. Taxonomy (NCBI): domain Eukaryota; kingdom Viridiplantae; phylum Streptophyta; class Pinopsida; order Pinales; family Pinaceae; genus Pseudotsuga; species Pseudotsuga menziesii. Next base: position 288,329 of record LPNX011221901.1, read on the forward strand.
GTCCATGAAAACAAGGTAAGGAGGAAAACCTCATGGGAACAAAACCTCCCTCCCCTTTAAAATGGACATGGATCAAAATATGAAAGTGAATACCATCCATCACCATGTGTCACCCACTCCAAGAAAGGATCTCTTGTATTTGAATGTCTTCTCTGTGAAGCTCTTGGTGAATATGCCAACTATTTTCTCTGCATATGGGAAATACTACAAGGATATCACCTCCTCATGCACCAAGCTCTGGATGTAGTGCATGTGTATCTCAATTTGTTTGGTACTATGTATCTGCATTGGATCAGTAGAAATATTTATTTCACTTTGATTTTTACACAAAATAACTGTGTGTAAATCAAATGCAAATCCAAGTTCCCTAAGAATACCTTGCGACCACACACATTGTGTAGCTGCGTTCACTACTCCTATGTACGCGGCCTCATCTAAAGAGAGGGATATGGTGTGTTGTGTCTTTCTTTACCAGAAAATGGGGCCATGTGGAAACATGAAGAAATAAATTGTAGTGGAATTTCTGTCGATGGAATCTACACCCAATCAGAATCAGTCAATCCAACTACTTCTAGTGGAGAACCAAGAACATAGTGTACCCCAAATTGTTTGGTTCCTTACACATAATGTAATATTCTTTTTTCAGCATTCCAATGGATCTCATGAGGCTCCTACATATATATATCAAAAACAACTGTAACATATTCCAAATTAGGTGGATAGTGTGTAATATACAACAAACTCCCAACTAGTTGTATGTACAATGAGTTGTCCACTGATGGAGATGCACCAAATTCACCTAGTTTAATTCCTGAAAGAAATGGGAACTTGGATTCCTTAAATTCACCCATTTTAAACTTCAATAATAGGTCTACAACATACTTTTGTTGGATGACCTTGATCTCTACTTCATATATCTCAATCTCTAATCCAAGAAATTGCCTCAAAAATACAAGGTCAATCATGGAGAATTCATTGTGCAAAGAAGATTTAATTGATCCAATATCTTTAGTGAAACTAACTATAATCAAAATTTCATCAACATAAATCACGATGATCTATAATAAGTCACCAACATGATGCAAATAGAAATTAGGATCGTATTTACATCTTTCAAATCCAAGCGAAAGCATAAAAGTGTCCATATTGGCATACCAAGCCCTGGGGTCTTGCTTGAGGCCATAGAGAGACTTATTTAGCTTGCATACAAGTGAAGGATAATTAATGAAACCTTCATGTTTCTACATCTATATATCTTCATGTATCTCAGCATGAATAAATGCACTCTTCACATCTATGTGATGAACCTCCCAATGCTAAGATGTAGTAATGGCTAAAACTATCCTGATAGAGTCAATCTTTGCAACGCATGCAAATGTATCTACATAGTTGACTCCTTGGACTTGAGAGAAGAATTTGGAAACAAAACTGGCATTATAATTTGTATCATAAGCATAAGCATCAATTTTGGTCCTACAGACCCACTTACATTGCACTAGTTTCCTCTTGGAGGGAAAGGGAACTAATTCCCAAGTCTCATTGTCTTGCGATGACTTGAACTCTTATGTTAAGAACCCATGTCAACCCTCCTCTTTATTTTGTTAGTATATTTTATCAGATGCATATGCTTTGTAAGTTGTCCCATCAGTATGTTGTATTATCCCACATTCATGGGGAGTAAGTAATAGTTGTTAAGTTGTCTAGTTATTATGTTGCATTATCCCACATTCATGGGGGGTAATAGTTGTTTAGATTAGACTTAGTATGTAACTATGTGTTGAGGCTAATCAAAGAATCGAAGAGTTATTTTGTATTGAGCTTGCTTAAAGGAGGCTGCCCCCTCAAAGTGGCCCATGATCAATAAAATCTCTTTTGTGCTCCAATATTTCTGTTATATCTTGCATTTTGATTGCTCATTGCAGCAGGTTCTCCACATCTGGTATCAGAGCACTTTCCTTGGCACAAGTGGGAAATTTTGTTTTCTTTTAAAAAAAAAAGAGGGCAAAATTGGGTAGCGACTTTTAGATCAATTTATGAAAATTTTTGCACAGAATCAAAAGAAACAGGTTGCATATCTGAATTCTTCTTTCCAAAATACGTAGTTTCAAAAAACAAATCATCTCATTTGGAGTTCTAAAAGTGGAGATATCACGGATTTAAAATCAACAATTTTTCAGAATTTCGGTGACGGCCGCAGAAATTGCAGAGAGAAAATATTTTGACTGGGTGCCCATATTTCTATTCTGATTGCGTGGGTAGAAGCAGAGTGGTTGTTCCAGTTCCAAAAACAGACTATAATAGCAATTCTGAGCAATATCGATCAGGTTATTCTCATTTTAAAAGTTTTCATCTCAAAACCCTAGCTCTAATTACGAGTTTTTGAGCATTGGGTGGAATTTCTGCCACAATTTTTCTGGCACTGTGATTATTGCAGTAGCTCTTCTTCTTGCAGCGGTATTTTTTATTCATATTAGGGAATAAACCCTATCCTCTTAACTGTGGTAAGTACTTTGGGCATATCCCTAAAACTCATTGTCAGGAGTACCACAGGAACTATGAAGTAGCTGGCCATTGAGAGGACCTGCCAAGCGAAAAAGGAAATGAACCCCACCAAATTGACTAGATTCCCATCCATGAGGAAAACCAAAGAGCTTTAATTTTTGGCCAAGCGGTTAGCAGTTTTACCTACGCCATGAAGTGAGGGGTACTACCCCAATACTCAAGCTTGAGACAGCCTTGGTGGCCGAGTGACTACCTTTGAACCATTAGGAACCCAAATATACCTAGGGTCCATATCTATTTAGAGTTGATAACACGCAAAATCCCTACTTGTCACAAATCATTTACTCCAATTCAAGTTGATAAAGCACAGCTTTCTAACACCACCACAGATCATTTCTTCAAGAAAGAAAAAAAAACTGAATTTTTTTTCAGCCATATAGTCCTTGATTTAGGTCCATTTCCATTGAAAATTTACTGTAACCCCTATTATTCCATTCTACATATTTCATTCATTGAGAACCCTATATCCCAAGACCACTTCCCGAAACCCAAAATTCCATCTCCTTTTCTCACCCCGCTTCTAAACTTCACATTTTTTATTTCTTTGTCCGTCAGAAAGTGTCCACAACCTAGTTACCCACTCACATTTTTTCCCAACTCAAAATTTTCATTTTCTAAAAGCCTATTTGTTTTTGGTTTTCCACCCATTTCTGATTTAAAAAAAAAAACTTGGTTATGGTTGTCACCTGCATAGGAGCAAATAGATAAATGGAATAAGAACTTGTCACCCTCAAGACCAAACTCAAAGATCTGGATCAAAGATTTCTCGACCTCCATCTTCAGTATTCAGTCATGAGCAACCGAAAACAGCTTGAGTCTTCTGTTGGCACTGCGTTCTCTACTTCCAACAAATTTTGTGGGCCGAATATTGAATTCCCTCGCTTCAATGGTGATGATCCAAGTGGATGGATACACAAGGAAAGACACTACTTTAACATGCATAACACTTTTGATGTCACCAAAGTCCCACTTGCATCATTTCATTTGGAACGTAAAGCCCTTCAATGGTTCTGTTGGTACATCAAGGATCATGAAGAGCCCCAATGGACAGATTTTTTCCAACTACTTTTGCACCGATTTGGCCCTAGTGGTTTTGATGAATTCACAGGACCACTCACCAAACTTCACTAGACTGGCACGGTGAGAGAGTATGAGATAAAATTTGATAAATTAGTCAAGCAGATAGAAGGATTTTCTGATGCATTCTACAAGAAATGTTTTATCATTGGTCTTAAGGATACAATTCGATCAGAATTAACATGTTATGTCCCAACACAATGATGGAAATCCTAGGGTTGGGTAAGTTGGAAAAGGACAAGATCAGAGCTAAGCAATGCCCCAAATCCACGTTTGTTCCATTCAGCAATATGGTTTCCCAAAGACGTCCAATCCCTCCAACTCCTAGACCCACTCCAATCAAGTATTTGTCTGAATCCGAGATGTGGGAACGTAGGGAAAAAGGAATTTGTTATAATTGTGAAGGGAAATTCACCCAGGGAAATTAATGCACTAAACAAAAACCCTATTTCTTGGATGTGGTTTCTCCTCATGCACTTGCAATTTGTGAAGCTTCTCAGGATCCAGTAGACAATCAAATCGACATTCAATAGCCGCCTGTTGACCCTCATTCTCATGATGAACACCCATAGATATCTCTCCAGGCATTAGCCAGAGTCACCGCCCCACAAATCATGGAAGTCAAGGGTTTCTTCAAGAAGATTCCTCTTACAATACTCATTGATTCTGGTAGCACCCATAACTTCATTGACCCTCATATTTTCAAACAAGCTGATAGTTTTGTCCATCCTTGCTCCATCTTTCAAGTCATGGTTGCCAATGGGAGCACCTTACCTTACAAAGGAAAGTGTCGCAATGTGTGTATCTCTATTGGATATTATAACTTGCACTTTAACATGTTTGTCATGCCTCTATGAGGATGTGATGTGATTTTGGGAACTCAATGGTTACACACACTTGGACCCATCTTATGGGATTTTGCTGAACTATGGATGCAATTTTCAGTCAATGGGAACAAACACACATTCAATGGCTTACAACCAGGTTCTTTCAGCATCATCAGTTCCCATCACATGGAAAATATCCTTAAGACGAATTCACATGGTGACATCGCTTAGCTCCATTTCATTCAAATGCAACCTTCAGTAGTCTGAACTACTCCCTTTGATATTTCATTCTGATGCACACTTCAGATCCCTAATTTTTCCAAGCTCTTCACTCTTGAGAGTGATGCTTACAACAATGGACTTGGTGTTTTCCTCTTTCAAGATGAACATCCCATTTCATTGACCAACAAATCCCTTTCTGGTAAGGTGCATTCACCAACAAAAGTGGTGGCCATCCCTCTTAGAGAATCCTTTTGGCATCAAGACAAATCACCATAGTTTGAAATATTTCCTAGAAAAATGGGTCTCATCCCCAACACAACAGAAATGGGTTAGCAAACTCAGGGATTATGACTATAAGAGGGCTCAGGACAATCTTGTGGTGGATGCTCTTTTCCAAACATTTGATGCCCATGTTTCTCTTTCAGTTATTTCTCTGCCTATTCCAATTTGGTTACACTCTGTTCAGCAAGGCTATTTCAATGACTCCTCATTATCTAAAATCATCCAACCGTTGGCCAGTAACCCTTATGTGGTACCGCATTTCTCTTGGGATGGCTCTTCTCTGAGATACAAGGGTCGTCTGGTGCTTCCCAAGAGCATAGATATTAAACATGCAGTCTTTTATGAACTCCATGCTTCTCCATTGTCAGGGCACTCTAGGTTCATGAAAAAATATGGGAGGGCATGATGTCACTTCTTTTGGAAAGGAATGAAACAAGAACTTCAACATATGGTTTCTAAATGTGCTCCTTGTCAATGCCATCAAGGTGAAACTACACTCCTTTCTGGATTGCTCGAACCTTTTCCCATCCCTACAAGGATTTGGACATATATTTCGATGGATTTCATTCAAGGGCTCCCTAAATATGGAGGGAAGACCGTAATATTGGTTTTGGTTGATCGGATCTCCAAATATCATCATTTTTGTGCTCTCAGACCTCCATATACCACCTCCTCAATCGCACAAATTTTCATGGACAAGATATTCCTTCTTCATGGAATCCCTTCTTCCATTGTCTCAAACCGCAACACACCTTTCACAAGTCATTTTCTCCTTACTGACACCAAACTGAATATGAGTTCAATTTATCACCCACCAATAGATGTTCTGAATGAAGTCATCAACAACTATTGGGAAACTTATCTTCGTTGTTTCACCTCTGAAGAACAACATCTGTGGGAAAAGTGGCTCCCTCTCACTGAATGGTGGTACAATACTTCCTATCATACTGCATCTCAAATGACTCCATATGAAGCAATTTATGGTCACACACCTCCAGTAGTCCTTCCATACACCCCCAACAGTTCACCAGTTCAAGTCGTTGACATGGTTCTTCGAAACCGACACTAGATTCTTCACCTTCTACAGGAGAATCTTCACATGGCTAGAACCCGTATGAAACACCAAGCCGATCAGCATCATTCTGAGCGCACTTTTCAAGTCAGTCTCATGTTTTTTCTTCGTCTACAGCCTTACAAGAAATTATCCTTGTAACTTAATGGGTATCAAATAGTCGCTACAAAGATCTCTCGTCCATATACAGTTTTTCAGAAGATTGGGTATGTTGCTTATAAATTGGCACTTCCTCCTTCTTCTCGCATTTAGTAAGTGATTGGCACCAATATCAGAGCACAAATTGTTTTACCAGAACGGGATAATGAAGGATCCATCAGAGTCAGATCCGACGACCATCCTCAATAAGCGCACTTTTCAGCTTCTCTCTCGGTCCATCACACAGGTCTTAATTCAGTGGCACAACATGCAACCTGAAAATGCTACATGGGAACCACTCCTTCAGATTCAGCAATAGTTTCCACATCTAAAGCTTTGAGGACAAAGCTTTTTTCTAAGAGGGAGGGGATGTTAAGAACTCGTGTCAACCCTCCTTTTTATTTTGTTAGTATATTTTATCGGACGCATATGCTTTGTAATTCACCCCATCAGTATGTTGTATTATCCCACATTCATGGGGAGTAAGTAATAGTTGTTAAGTTGTCTAGTTATTATGTTGCATTATCCCACATTCATGGGGTGTAATAGTTGTTTAGATTAGACTTAGTATATAAGTATGTGTTGAGGATAATGAAAGCGTCAAAGAGTTATTTTGTATTGATCTTTCTCAAAGGAGGTTTCCCCCTCGAAGTGGCCCACGATTAATAAAATCTCTTTTGTGCTCCAATATTTCTATTATATCGTGCATTTTGATTGTTCATTGCAGGAGGTTCTCCACATCTTATTACATGGATTTTTTCCATATTGGGTAAAGTGATGATTCCTGATATGTCTAAGGATCATATCCAACCATCATGAAACAACTCTCAAATGGATTCAATTCACAAGTTGAGAAAGCATCGTGAAATTGAGATCCGAGTCTTTCTAGAGTCTAGTGGATCTCTAGCAAGATCCTTGGCTAGTTGAATGGTTTTCTTAGCCCACTTGAGATGAGTGGGCGAGTCATGATATGAATGCATGTAATTATCATAATCATCATCAATATTAGAATCATAAATATCAGAGGAATTATAATCACTTACATCATCATGGAGTGGAGTATTTGAGAATTCCCCTTCAGCTAGTTGTATCTCCTGCATGGGATCTTCTTCGAACTGTACACTCCTTTCAATGAATTTTTTATGAGATAAGGTATAAAATATCTTGTAGAAATTTCATCTTAATAATATCCAATCATAATGGACTCCTTTCTTTGAGGTTGCAAGTCCTTTCACTTCTCGAGAGGAATCCTATCGCAAGCCTTTGATCCAAAAACCCTGAACTAAGAAACACTTGGCTTCTTACCATTCCAAGCCTCATATGGAGTTTTTCCATCCAAATATTGGTGTGGAGATATTTTTTGGACATATGCAACATAGTTAGTAGCTTCATCCCATATCTTAGGATTCAAATCCTTTTCTTCCATCATACAGGTTTCCATCTCCTTGAGAGGCCTTTTCTTGTGCTCTACAACACCATTCCATTGTGGTGTTTAGGACACATAATGTTGCATTTGGATGCCACATTATTCACAAAGCTACTGAAAATTAATATTGACATACTCCTTACCATTGTTAGTCCGAATAACCTTGATCTTGTTCCCACATGCATTCTCAACTAAGGCTTTGTAAAATTTGAAAGTCTCAAAAACCTCATAGTTTAGCTTGAGAAAATACACCCAACAGTACCTTGAGAAATCATCTATGAAGGTAAACACATACCTTGAATTCCCATATGAAGGTATGGGAATATGACCTATGAGGTGTGAATGGATCATATCTAGTACTTGGATAGCTCTCCTTTCCTTTCCTTTCCTTTGTCATATCTGCGCTCTCCATGCTTTCCTGCTATACACCCTTTGCATGTGCCATTGGAAAACTTGATGCTATGAATCCCTTCCATCATGTTTGATTTTCTCAATGACTAAAGGTAGTTGTAGTTGAGATGACTGTATCTCTCATGCCACAAATTTCTTATCTCATTGGTATGTGACACAAGCGCATTCCCTTGTGAGTATGGAAGGAAGTGAGATAATTTGTACATTCTCAAATCATGGTCAGCAAAACCCATTGCCACAACTTGCAATGTAGAGACTTATGAGATCTCCACATAATTTTGAGTAAATTTTACTCACTTTTCTATAAAAATGTGCTTCATTTGATATAAATATAGTAGTTTCACTTCTAGATCAAGAAAAAATAACACATTGTTGAAGTACCCATCTTCAAGATCAATCCTACAAATCCCTTTGGCTTGGATTTATAAATAATCACCTATTAGAATGGATGGACCACTATAAGGATGCAGGGCCAAGAAGGAATCATGCATGCAATCCATGTTCCTGTAGGCACCTAAATCTATTATGATGGAAGAAGAGCTTGACGAACCTTCAACCAAAGCATGGCACCTTTCTTTGTTGTCTGAGATTGAACCACCATCTTTCTTCCTTGTTCCTTTTAGCAGAGGGATGTTGTTATTATCAAGTAGTTGCGCCATAATGTTAATGATATTCTTCATGAAACCACTCTCTACATGCCACCCCTTATGACAGTAAGTGCATTCAGGCTTCTCTTTCTTCTTCTTATCCTTGTTTTTTCTAGGATTCAAAACCCCTTTTGAAGATTTGGGCTTCTCCTTATTCTTCTTCTCTTGCAGCTTTGAATATCTGGATTTCTTCTTTCCTTTGGATGGATTCAAAAATCCTGCAACAAGGGATTGATCCTTACAAGATTTGATGGTACCCATTTGTACCATCTTGTCTTTCTCTTGAGTCAATGACTCCATGAAGTCTTCCAGTGATGGCATCCTCCAATTCAAGTTGTGAGCTTGCTAGAGTGGAATGTTGACACAAACACTCAATAATCTGGCCCTAACTTCGAAAGTATTGACAAGATAAGCTTCTCCTCTTTATTTTCTATGCCACATTGTCTCAGCTAAATCACCAATGATTTGAACTTGGTGAAGAAGTATTGGATTGTCTCAAAGTGATTTGGGCTCAGTGAGGTCAACTCATTTTTTAAATGGTGGCCTCTTGTCTCATTAGTATTCCCAAAACAATGAGTTGAGCTTGAGACATAATTTGTTGGGAGTTATCATAATGTATAAATGCAAGAGTAGGTCTCGCAAAATGTTGAGACACATCATTCCAAATGCCTCATCAAGTCTGTTGATGTACTTCGATTTCTCCACAACAGAGTTGGGTTCGGTCTCAGTCCCCATGGTGACTCTGAATAGGAATTTTGACCTCATCTAGATCAACATTTCAATGTTGCAGTCAAATATTTGAATGTGTTCAAAAATACATGTGTTTACTCCATTTATGCTTGTGCACTGAGTGAAAGAAACACTGATTGTACCTGTAATGCAAACACTCAAGTTTTTCTAAAAATTTCCCTAAATAACTCAAAAAATCTGGTTTTGATTTGAATCTCCAAAGAGATATGATACCATGTGAGAATTGATTCACATTAGGATATAGGAGCCAAGGTAATTCTTATAATTTGATATTACACACAATTATGCACAAAAACAACAGAAAGAGTGAAATTAACATACAAAAATATAGTCAATAACTGATAATATTACGACTGTCCAACATGTAAATATCTTTGGATCAAGTTTATATTACATTAGGGATAAATTGTTATCCTTTGGATTCCATTTGGATGCATACATGTGCTAGGCTAGGATTTGACCTCAAAACCCCCCTAGGTGGACCAATGAAATCCCAAACCATCAAAAATGGTCACGAATTCCTATGTGGACATGAATGGAGCATGATGAGACATAAAAGAGGAAGGATAGGCATGGATGAGCACATGGGTGAGTGGGAGTGGATCTAGGAAGAAATAAATGCCCAAGGAGATCCAACAACCACCAAATACATGAACTAGCACCCATGGTCAAACAATTTCCTTGATTTAATGGATTGAGAGCACACCAAGACTGATTTGTCATTAATGAGGGTGCCTGGACTTTCAGAATGATGAAAGTGTAGTGCCTCAAATCCAGTAAATGAGTCCAAAATACCCAATAGACCAAGGTTTATCAACATAGCCTAAGTTTTGGACGATATGACATAGCATAGAAGCTAATGAAATGTATCTTAGGTGTATGATCATGATATTAAGGTGGATTACTGATCTAACATAGGGTTTCATATTTAATTGAATATTATGTCCTTTCATGTAGTAATATTGGCTTGAGGAAGGTTGAAGTTTTTTTGCAAGTCTCTTGGATTGAGGAGCAAGCAGAGGGATAAAGGAAAACTTGGATCAACCTTCAGTGAATAAGATATGAACCTTTCTTACCTTTGAAACATTGATAGTATTTTATTGCAGAACTTTATACACCTTTCTTTATAACCATAGTATGTTGGTAGCCTCTTCACCCCCATCCATAGGAACACTTTCCCTAAAAACAACTAGTCACTTTGAATCACATACACAATGATATCTTGTTAAGGAACTAGTCACTTTGAACCATTGGGTTTCACATTGTTTAGATGTTTAATAGAATTAAAGCTATTTTTTTAGATTTGGAAGAGACACATGTAATTTTTCATTCAATGTGACAACCCATGCTTATAAATGTCAATGTATGTGAGAGGTTTCTTAAAAGGACATCAACTATGTCAAGGATATGTTTATCAATTAGCGGTTCTTATATTCTTAATGCATATAGATCTATATTAACTCGAGATCTATCATGAACCAATAGGGATCAAAACCCTCGAGGTGCAAACCATTTTTTATTGTCAACCAATAATAGATACTAAGTTAAGATGGAGCTATGCTCATGATAAAACAATATTAAATTAAATCATAAGAGGTGAATGCAATCATAATTATCAAGGAACATGATATCAATTAGTAAATTAAATCATTTATGGCATTTGGTTGGAAATGTTTTCTAAAAAAATATTAGTGGTTGGTTCATACAAAGTGATGACTAATGGTTAAAACTTTTAATATTATTTATTTATTCCAATAAAACTTCAAGATCAAGTTATTATTATTTCAACCTAATTTGATTAAGAGAAAAGTAGGTGAAGGTGAGCGAGCTTTAAAGAAGCCAACGAAGAAACCCTTAGTCTAACGATCACGATCTGTATTTCATTTAGGAGAAAAGAAAGAACGACTGGGAAATTTGATTGGACATTGAGAGCTTTGGAGTGGAGGTAGATGCTCAACAAGTCTGGTTCTTTTCTTCTTGCAAGAGTTGAAAGAATTAGAAGCAGACCATATTTGACCATCTAATTTGGAAGATGTTTTGGAAGTAATAAACTTTCTATTATAGGCGCATTCTTATATTTGTCTTTTTCATAACAATCTTCCTTTTCTATTCCCTGGGATGTGCGAGTGCGCCTTCACCTTCACCACATGCACCTCTGTTTTCCAATCCTCCTTTTTCACCTCCTTCAATATTCTCTCCCTGTGAGAGGGCACCGTCATGGGGCAGTGGCCTCTCATAGTTTCTGAGGGCACCGTCATGGGGCAGGTGCGTCAAAGCATTCTCGATGTCCGAAAATATGTTTACGTGATATTTCAGTTTACGATTTATCTTCACATTTGTAACGTTTTCAAGAATTGATTTAGATTCTAGTGTGAAAATATTATTTTTATGTTGGGATTTGGGGTAGGGTTTTTTAATCCTTACTCCAAGTCCCGGAGAATAAATGCCATAACCCCCTTGTCTCGTCTTCAGATTGAAACTGTCATCTGTGTATATATTGGGGGCATCATTGTTATTCACCCATTCGCCTTCCCGTCAATCTTTATGTTGTCTATCTGGCAGTATTGGAATTTCCAGATCAATTCTGAACCACGGGAAGACCACGGCCTAGCAGGCTTTGCTGTTACCCGAGGAGGGGTAAGAACTGGAGCAGATAAAGACAGGACGAATTCGCCAGGGATACGAAAAGAAGCCCCGCGAACAACGAAGTATGACCCAGTACACCAGAAGGATATTGACAGAGACGCTGTCGAAATGTGAAAAAAATGCCACCCGTCAGAGACACAGCAGGGCCATCACAGAATGGTGGGACGGATGATGCATTGAAAGGTTACAGAACTGGACCAGTCTCAGGAAAAGTAATAGACCGTGTCTTGCTATGGTTATCTCTGCTAGGAGATATCTTGGACGATGAAAGCGCAACTTTTCATTTGCGGAAAACCCTTCGCGGAATGAACGGTGTTGCGGAAATTGACAATGAAATCTGTGCTCCACTTCCGGAAGGAGCAACCCAGTTCGTACAGAAGCGAAGAAGAAAGAGAAGTTTGAAAATCGATACAGATACGGTAAATTTGCTTATATTTTTTAAATATATTATAAAATAAGAATTATTTAAATTTTATTGTTTTATTTTAAATTCTGTCCATAGTCCTTTCATAATTAGTTTTAGATTTTAAAAGTTTACAAATTTAAAATTTTTGATATATATTTTGTTTTATTCTTTAATTATAAATATCAAATATTCCACTAGAATTAAATTAGGTTTATTTTGTAATAAATTTTTAGGAACTAGTTATAATATTAATACTTAATAGTTAATACTTCCTTTACTATTTTTTATTCTAATAAAACTTCAAGAGTAAGTTGTTATTATTATTTCAAGCTAATTCGATTAAAAAAAAAAAGTTGGCAAAGGTCACCAAGGATTAAAGAAGCCAGGTTGGTAGGATTACAATGCTACAACACAATGCTGAGTCGTATTAAAATCCTACAATACAATGCCTGGTTGGGACAAGTGTACATTAAACCTACGGTACAAACACACTTAATCAATAATATCTCTGGATCTAGACGATCAAGCTCCACAACCAACATGAGCATCCACCATATAAATACTCTAAATTTTAAAAGGCATTTCAATTTACATACCCCTTTGAACACCATTCCTCCTCTTCTAAAAACTCTTCTTCTCTAAAATGCGTGAATATGGCCTTGAATTGGAATCAAGATCACCATTAAAGTAACCTTCCAATCAAGCCCTAATATTTGAATAGACAAACCATAAAGATGAAAACATAATAAAAGGAACATAAGACACCATGCTTGTAACTTCCTTTCAATGAATACATCTAAGTTATGCAGAATATGTTAGAGAAAAATAAAACCAAATTAACTCCTACATTCTTTGTAATACATAACAATAATACAAATATCGTGTTGTGGCATCGCAAAATCAATTCTCAAAGTATGGTTATTTACAAACTCAATTACATTATTTCATGGTACATGACTTGAGACAATAAATCGATTTCCTACAAAAATGCCAAGGGACCTGCAACAATGAACACATGATTACCTACAATTGGACTCCAATAAAAAAAAATTAATCTTATATAACTATACTTTAAAATGAGTATATATTAATAATGGGGAGTTATTGTATCTAAAATGGTATTAGATGAAATCATAAGAGATGGATGTGATGATATAAATTACTAAATTAGAGAATATATGACCTTTGGTTGAAAATAGCAAGAACTTCATACTTGTACATTCTTTTATTTCATTTAATTGGTGAAGGTTAGTAGCCAGGTTTAAAGAAGCCATTCCATTGTGAGGAAATATTTGTGTTAAATATAAAATGTTTTTGAAAAATAATTAGTGGTTGGTTAATGATTGGGTTAAATATAAAATGTTGTTTTTGAGAAATCATGAGTGGTTGGTTAATGAAAAGTGGTGAGAAATGATTAATACTTCTTTAAATAAAACTTCAAGGGTAAGTTAGTTGTTATTATTATTTCAATCTAATTCGATTAAAAAAAAAGAAAGAAAGGTTGGTGAAGGGTGAAGGTCAGCGAGGATTAAAGAAGCCAGAGAAGAAACCCTTAGTGGAACGAGAACGATCACGATCTGCATTTGGCTTAGAAGGAGAAGGAGAAGGAGAAACCGAAGAACGCCTGGGGAATTTGACTAGACATTGAGAGCTTTGGGGCGGAGGTCAACGCTGATCAGCAGCAGCAAGCCTGGTTCTCTTCTTGTTGCAAGAGCTGAAAGCTGAATTGGTAGCAGAATATATTTGATCATCGACTAATTTAGATGAAGGCGGTTTTGAAAGTAATGAGGGATCAATTATAGGCGCCCTCCTAGCTCCGGATTTGGCAAGACTGTCTGCGGTGTCTGAACGTGGCTGATATATCATCAAAGCCACCTTTAAGGATGGTTTTTTTGGTCAAATATGTGGTTTTATCTATTCGTGGGAAATAATCTAGGAATCTTCTTCTTAATGTAGTGGATAAGTGCCTCTTACTCATGTCATCTTATGTGCAAGTTGATGCAAGTTTGTTTTGGATTTCATATTGAAGCTCCCAAAGGAGAATAACACTTAACTCTTCTAGAAGGAGATTTTCCTTATGGTTTATCTTTCTTTTAATGTACACTTCCTTTATCTATCAGCTCTTATATAATTTAAAATAAGACCCTTTGTATAGGTTGTATGGTTCCAGAAAATTAAGGGTTTCTCAAAAGGTCGTCAACTATGTGGAGGAGTAGACCACTTAGTATACACATGTGTAACAAATGGGAGGTTAGACTCTCCCAGCATAGCCTTATAATCACTTAGTGCTAAACTACTTAAAGAGATGCTTTCAATAAATAACGAATATGAACTATTCATGTACATAATAAATGACCAAGAGGAACAAATTTATATTGGAACACATCCAAGGTATCATCTCAAATGGGATTATGCTTAAAATTATCCACCCAACACCTCAAAGATGGTGGAGAAATTGTAATTTGGGAAAAAAAACAAGTTACAAGCCAACTATCAACTATATTTTTCTATGCTCAAAGTCATTCCTTGAAGGTTTGTTGATCAATTAGTGGTGCTTGGAGTCTTAACCAACATAGATCCATCTTAAATCTATATCTATCATTTGGTGATAGGGATCAAATATCTCAATGTGCAAACTATTTTTAGAGTGAAAAAACTTAGGAAACGTTTACACCTTGATGGATTTGATCCATGTCGACCCATGTTAGATACCAAGTTAAGATGGATCTACGCTCCTAAAAAAACTATATTAGATGAAATTATAAGAGATGGATTCCATGATGATTATCAAGGAACATGATATCAATTATTAAATTAGAAAATATATTACCTTTGGTTTAAAATTGAAAGAACTTCATACTTGGACATTCTTTTATTTCATTAATTTTTTTGTTTTAATTCATTAAAATATATATCTTTGTTTTCAACTTTATTTTAGGGTTAACAACTCCAAAAAAAATTCACCTAATAGTTTATTATTTTATTAAAGTGTCATGTTTCATCTCCATATTACTCATGGAATGGCACTTCTCCCTTATACTAAGCTATAGAAAGAGCCTCTTAGCACAACAAAGGTTAACTATTCTTAGCTTGAAAATGTCTAAAAGGGAATGTTAGAACCGAAGAAATGATTGTTAGCATGATTTTTGACATGGTGTTTAGGTATGTAAAATATCTCTTTGTCTATACCATACACAATGCTATATTATTAAGGAACTAGTTATATCCCAAAATGACACTTGTCCATCTGTGATGACTTTTACATGTTTTCCTCGCATGACGACACTTCATGAAATGCCACTGTGAGTCACTTAAAAGACACATTTATTGGAGGATCCATATGTAGAGTTACGTAACTCCACTTAGCCTCTTCTTTAGACCATTGGAAAGGAATTAGATTAAGGAAAAAAATTCCAGAAGACACAAACCTGTGATAATGCTTGGAAATACTCTAAATATTGTCTGTTTTTGCCCAATCACGAGTTTTCCTAAGAAAACCTGCATGTCACTCACTCGTTTTATGAAGTAAACCCACAAGTATGTCCTGCAATGGCCAAACAATATATAAAAATGAAAAAATATTGATTTTGTGGTGGTTTGGGAGGTTTTGTACCTACTCCCTTGGTTGTAACTAATCCCTATTCGACCCTAACTCTTCAAAAAGGTATATAAGAGAGGGAGAGTGGTCCATGAAAGGGGACTTAGCCCTTGCATTGTTATGCTGGTGAAATTGGGACTCTCATGCCCCCTATATTTTCCCTAGATTCTATCTTCGTTTGTTGCATATATTGGAGGTTGGCATTCTTGGAGAATAAAAGCGGGAGATCTAGATAAAAGGTTTCATGAGGTGCCTTGCATGAGGACAAGGTATATCTTGTACTTATTCCATTATCAATAAAGATTTGGTGCTCTTCCCTTTCTAAATCAGTGAGTTATATCTATTGAATCTTTGTTTATGATTACATGATGATATTTACCATATTAGGGTTTCATATTTTATTGAATATTTTCTCCTTTCATGTAGTCAAATTGGTTTGAGGAAGGTTGAAGTTTGTTTTGCACGTATCTTGGATTGAGGAGCAAGAGGAGGGATAAAGGAAATATTTGATAAAACTTTAGTGAATAAGGTATGAACCTTTCTTACCTTTCAAACCTTGCTTATATTTTATTTCATAACTTTATACACTTGTCTTTATAGCCCTAGTATGTTAGCGACCTCCTAAAGCCCAACCATAGGAACAATTTCACTAACAACAGAACTAGCAATTCCACTAGGGAAGGCCTTATATTTTTTGGGCTTTGATTACCTTTTTTCCTATATAATTAAGTTTTTAGGTCCTTCTTTCAAGTTAGGATTACCTCTTAAGTCTGTTAAGACACCTTCTTTTCCTTTTTAAGGTTATTTCTGACCTTTTCTAGGCCTTCCACCACCCACTCACGACTATCAGACTGAAAAATAGCATTTTATGGATGTACACACAACTTCCCTTAGGGAATATTGTGTTTCACTCATGAATTTTATTAAGGAAACTCATGAGTGCTTTGTTTTAGTGATTTTTCACTCCTTTTGGGCCTGTTTGGGGTGGTTTAGTGTTGTGTGAAGGGTCCTCCTAGGTCCTCTCTCTATGTATGAACACTAGGAAGTGGTGTACCTTATTGAGGTACTCTTTAATTGATTTGTAATTATTTTATGAAGTCTTTAGTTATTTCTATTTCCCCTTCCCCCCACCTCCTTCCTTGGCATTCCTTTGTTGTGCAAGGTGTAGAGCAACCTCTGTTACCATGTTTAGAGTGAACCTAGAAGCCTTTAGGTCTCTATA
This sequence comes from Pseudotsuga menziesii, assembly GCA_001517045.1. Classification (NCBI taxonomy): domain Eukaryota; kingdom Viridiplantae; phylum Streptophyta; class Pinopsida; order Pinales; family Pinaceae; genus Pseudotsuga; species Pseudotsuga menziesii. Next base: position 305,615 of record LPNX011221901.1, read on the forward strand.
ATTTTCAGTCTTGTTGTTTAACTCCTTTATTTCAAGGTGGTTAGCTTGTTCCCTTATGCAAGCCTCCCTCACAAGAGAGGTCTAATCTCACTTTAGGTCATCCTAGGGTCTGTTTGGTGGTTATAAAACAAAATCCCTTTTGGTTTGTTTATAATATGTGTATGCATTAGTTTGTAGGTTGTTTTTCTTTCTCATTTATAAAGAAAAAGTAAAAAATAACAAGTATTTTCTTTATGTGCATTTGGTCCAAGGTTTAGTCTTAGGTGCATTGCATGTATTTGTTTCTTGAAATACAAAAATAAATCATTATTCGGTGGCCTCTATTTCAGTTTTGAAAAGAAAAGGAGAAGTAGAAGTTTTCATTTTGATTCTCTTTTGTATTACTTATCTTGTTTCTACTTTTAAGTCAAAAAATGATTGGTTTCATTTCCTCTACCTTTGAGTAATAAATAGCCCTTAAAAAGAATGATAATATCTAAAATATATTAGTAACATTTTATTTCTAGGGACAGCACACACTAGTCTAGGCTAGTGTTTTGCAGGGATGATTTTAAGGAACCATACTTATTTATAAGTGTATAAATGTTGGTGAATATTACCAATTCCTAAAACGCCAACTATAAAATGATTGGTGATATTTTTCAAAAAATATTTCAATTTCCAAATATTTTATATCGTTTATATAATAATTTGGTGATTTTTAGGGTGAAAAAATTTTACCCCATCAAAATTGGGCGAAACAGGGCTTCAAAAAATGCAAAATGGCGAATGTTTTTTGGGAGAAAAACCTGGAAAAATAGTCCACTGGGCTAAAATTCGCCCTAAAATTATCCCTGGTGTTTTGGGCTAGGGACATCTTTAACTTCCCAAAACTTTAAACTCAAACCTAGTGGATTTTCGTTCAGAAAATCCAATATCATAAAGAAAGACACCAAAAAGCTCCTTTTACACAGGATTCAAGCTCGAGGTCATGCGATACTGAGTTGTGGAGATACCCCTACTATACTCGATTGAGCATACACTAGAGCAGCTGTATGTTTGGGGAATTAATCAGCACCTCCTTTCAGCCCTATGTGGTTCCTGGTACTTTTTGAGTTTCAGGATTAGTTACCATTCCCATGTGCATCAGATGGACTTACGATTGTTGTATCAGACTTTCTTTGTGATTTTGGTAGCCTTAATATCTGTACTTCCAGGAATCTACACAATTTATAGTGGAAGGCTATTTCCACTATACCTAGGGTAGGCTCGGGAGGAAATCCCTTACATACAAGTTGGGAATGTGGTTTGTTGATTCAAGCACTTTGACCCAAGGCGGTGTATTGTGGACCCCGAGTAATTGTTCTTCGCCCTTCACGGGTCAGTTTTGGGCCCTCATAATCCTAGAATCTCCTTTGGAAGGTATCCTTATGTGACTAGTTTGATACTTAGGTTTTAATTCTAGTGGTGTGCTCTTTGTGTTGTTGGTTTCCAGTTGACCTCAGACTTGGATTTCTTATTGAGCCGGAAGCTATGGCCAGTACCCATATGGAAACCAACCAGGAGAACCCCATGCAAGGGGCTTCCTGTGGTTTTCTTTTTGGTACGAATGTTGGTGTTCCTTTGATGGCCACTTTGAATCTACCTAGATTCACCCTAGGGCTATCAGTTTGGTTTTTTTCCACTCTTAATAGCCTGAATGCTCTTGATTCTTCTCAAGTAAGAACCTTTTATTAAGGGGATCAAAACAATGTCTCGCCTTCATATGTAACAACCTTTCCTCCTTCTTCTACCTGATGCGATAAAATATCTAATACTAGTAACCTACTATCTAAAATGAGTAAGATAAGAAGGAAGAATACGAAGAAGACACAAAATCAAGGGGAAATCACCCAGCCTCTGGAAGTCATGCTGGAGGTACATGTCCAAACTCTGTGATTCATGTTTGAGCCAACCACCCAACCTCTGGAATTCATGACGGGGGCACACACTCAACCTCTGCAAGTAATGTTGATCATTACCACGCAGCCTCTGGAAGTCATGCTAGGGGGACACACTCAACCTATGCAAGTCAAGTTGAGCATAACCACCTAGCCTCTTGAAATCATGCTGGGGAAAAAAACCAACATTGGAAAGTGATGTTGGACCCCACCACCTAGCTTCTAGAGTATTAGAGTTTGAATTCCATTTATATATTCAAGCGGATAGTTCTAATAATGTTTGCATTAAATGGAGAATGAAGATACAAACTAAACAAAACAAACCACATAGGAAACATATGAGTATTGCTCAGGAATTGATAGTATCATTCACAATAATAATATTTGGTGTTACAATAGTTTACATAGGTAAATAATACGAAGGCATTAGGTAGCAATTTGAATCTATCCATTGGATCTGACTGTATATAACTGATCATCTAACTCATGGTGTCACAATCAATATAGGTATCCAATAGATCAACTCCCAGATTTCCAACAACTCAATCAATTAGTGATAGCTAGTTAACTCACCGCAACTAAGTGTGGAAGGTGGGAAAAGGTGCCTACTCCACACACAGCCATGCATTAGCCACACATAACTAAGTATATATAACTAATTGTGAACTAATTGAAAGTAACTGGGGAATAACTAAAACTAACTAGTTCCAACTTCAACTAACTGAAGTAGGTTGGTGCCGGGAGTCCTAGTGGCTCCTAAAATGTAGGGATTGGTCTAGGAGGCACCCAAACTGATGCATGCACATGCAGTAAGTGGCAGTTAACCTCTAGAAGTTCTCCCCACACTCTAGTAACTCATACATGTGGCTCCCTTAGGACAAGTGGACCCAATGGTACTAGTGGAAGGGATTAATTAATTAAGTTTCCTAAGTTAGGCTTGTTGATGTATATGTAACTTCGGAATGTATTTCAATTGTATTTCTTATGTATTGTACCCAATGTTTATTTCAGCATGTACTTGAGTCATGTCATGCCCCGATGTTTCTATCGGGAAGTTCTATTATGTAAACAAGTCATTTCAAGTCATTGTGGGTAACCCTCCTATTGGCTAAGGGTTAAAGTCCCCGCAGTTCCGGGGCACTAGGGTTATTAGACTCTCCTAGAGAACTCGGCCCTATTAGGGTTTAGTCAAGTCAAGAATTACTATAAATAGAGAGTTGGCCTCTCTATGTATCACACATCTTATACACCCTCAAGTGTAGAGCATAGTTGAGGAAGGAGAAGACACTGGGGCTAGACAGAAAGAGGTTGCTACTGTCAGGAGATCACCTTACTATTTTGGTTCTTTACTTTTGGTGTTGATTATATCTCTGAGGAAGTTACGGGGTTTTAACCATTTATGGTTTGCCCAAGGATAAACACCGTGTTCATTATCTCTTGTATTTGATTGATGTGCTTGTTATTCTCTTAGTTAAAGATCCTAATGTATTGCTAGCTTAATGATAAAAATCTATCATGGTATTAGAGCTAACCTGAGAAGAAAACACTGTACAACTGCGGGAACTAGGGATTCCTACTTTGTGGATCTCTCTCCACATATTTTTAGCAAAAGAATGTTGGAATAACTTGCCTCCCTAGGGCACATCTTTCTGTCGAAGCAGAATCCAATTCTGAGGTTTTTCATTTTTGAACTATACACTACTGCTGAAAATTAGGGCTTTTCACAGAAGAGGATTTTTTTAGTGAGCCCGGGCCTGGATTGATCTCCTCCCCAAAATCAAAGTTAGGGATAAAATTCAAAGCATTTGGTCAGACAAAACTTTGGAAAAGCAAAACCCTAATCTGCTACTGAACCAGCACTGTAGGATTTCAGCTCCAAATCCAAATCCAATATCTTGACCTAGTAAGATCTAAATCTTTTTTATTTACATTTGAGGTTCTCAGTTTAAGATGTCTCATCATACCAAGCTTGATGAAAATATTGAGGGAGCTGATAAGTTCTAAGCCTGGAAGTATAGGATCTCGCTGGTCCTGGAAGAAAATGAGTTGGACTTTTATATCAGTGAGGAGGTTCCAGTTCCAGATGGATATGAGGCTAAGGCCTTACATAAGAAGAAGTTGGTTATGGAAAAGATAATCATTTCTGATTCTATCAAGGATCACCTCATACCACAGGTGTCCTCCCTAAATACACCTAAAGCTATGTTTGATTCCTTGGCCAAATTGTTTGAAGGGAAGAACATAAATTGAAATATGACTCTAAGAAACCAACTAAAGAATGTAAAGATCCAGAATGATGAGACCATCCAGTATTACTTTACAAGGGTATCTCAGATCAAGGAATAGTTGGAAGGATTAGATGAAGAAGTGGAAAATGCAGAGATTGTGATGACCACCTTGAATGGTCTCCCTAGATCATGGGACTCTTTCATTCAAGGGATCTGTGCCAGAAAGAAGTTAGTCAAGTTTAGCAGACTATGGGAAGAATGCTCTCAAGAAGAAGCTCGGATAGCAGCTCGAGAAGAAAAGATGGGAAGTGAAGATCAAGCTCTCACAACCCACAGCAAGAAAACCAAAAGGGACCATCATCACTCCAAAGGTAAGCCTCATCACTCTAGAAGAGATTGGGCTACTGTTAGATGTTACACATGTGATGAGAAAGGTCACATATCCAAATTATGCCCTAACAAAGGGAATTCAAAGAAGAAGAAGGGAAAAAAGAGAAGACATCATGATCATGCTACAGAGGATGATGAACCTTCCACAAAGAGAATCATACAATAAAGTGATTCTTCAAGTGATGAAGAATATGTACTAATATCCGCTCTCACGGGAACTGTTTCACATGGAAGCAATGATTGGCTCATAGACAGTGGTGCTTCCAAGCATATGACGGGATTTAAAAAATAATTTGTGAAACTATTTGAACATGAGTCACCTCACAAGGTGAAACTTGGGGATGAATACCGGTATCCAATAAAAGGTAGTGGTGAATCCTCCTATAAAATAGACTCTGGAAATTCTATGAAGATGAAGAATGTATTATTTGTTCTAGGACTAAACAAGAACCTCCTTTCCATATCTGCATTGGATGCGAAAGGAATGAGGGTTGCTTTTGTAGATGGCCAAGTTCTTATGTCGCCAAAGGGAAAGACTTTTAATGATGCAATAGTGATTGGGGAACAAGAAGGAGGTCTATACAAGTTGAAGGGACAACCAGAACAAGTTTTGGTTCATGACTCAGTAGAACCAAATGAAATTTGGCATAGAAGGCTTTCAGATGTGCATTATAGAGCACTACCACTTGCAAGCAAAGCTATTGAAGGTCTTCCAGAAATTCAAGAAAAACATTAAGGGTTCTGCAAAGGATGTGCGAAAGGAAAGAACACAAAGAAGACATTTCCAAGTAGCGAAAGAAAAGCTAAAGGAATCTTGGAAATCATCCACTCCGATGTATGCAGACCAATGTCATCGAGCTCACTAAGCAGGTATGTGTACTATCTTTCTTTCGTTGATGACTTTTCTAGGAAGACATGGATTTTCTTGATGAAGAAAAAAGATGAAGTATTCAGCAAGTTCAAGGAATTCAAAGCCTTGATCAAGAACCACATTGAAAATAAGATCAAGACTTTTTGATCAGATAATGGTGGAGAATTCACTTCAAATGAATTCAAAGAGTTATGCAAAGACTCAGGGATCAAGAGGGAGTTGTCCATCCCATATAATCCACAACAAAATGGGATTGCAGAAAGGAAGAATAGATCTATCATGGAAGCTGTAAGAGAAATGCTTCATGGTTAAGATATTCCTATGCATCTATGGGTAGAAGCAACTAGAATAATGGTGTATGTATAGAACCGTACTCCACATAGAGTACTCGAGAACAAGACTCCTGAAGAGGTCTTCTCCAACAAGAAACCAGAAGTCAGCCATCTTAGAATATTCAGTTGTCCAGTGTACACACACATTCCAAAAGAGAAGAGAACAAAATTAGATCCTTCAGGAAAGAAGGGTATATTTGTGGGATACTCTGAAAGCTTGAAGGCTTACAGAATATACTTCCCAGTATTCAAAAATATTGACATTAGCAGGGATGTAACATTTAATGAAGACTCAGCTTACAACAAATCCAGAAAGAGACCTGCTAAAGAAACTAAAGAAGCAGAAGCACCTAGAACTCATGATACAACCATGAATGAAGAAACTCAAGAAGAAGATCGAGAATTTGAAGAACCACAAGAACCTGTAGATCTTCCTCAGGAGAAGAATCCTCATAAGAGGAAACCTGCTTGGGTATGGGAAGCTATTGATGGTGCGGAAAGATATGGGGCCCAGAAGAGAATCACAGAGAAAGAAAGAGGACTAGATCCTTTTCAGGATATGTAGCCTTATTATGTGATTTCATCGATAAAGAACCTTCCAATTATGAAGAAGCGGCGGAACAAAAAGAATGGAAGGATGCTATGATTGAAGAGTATCATTCAATCATGAAAAAAAATGTTTGGGATATAGTCCCAAGACTAGAAGGGAAGTCTGTCGTAACTTCCAAATGGATATACAAGATCAAGCATGCTGCAGATGGTAGCATTGAAAAATATAAAGAAATATTTGTTGCTCGTGGTTTCTCCTAGAAATAAGGAGTAGATTATGAAGAAACTTTTGCATCTGTGGCTAGATACACTTCTATCATATCAGTACTTTCTTTGGCCGTAGTAATGAAGTGTAAGATACACCAGATGGATGTCAAGACTTCTTTCTTGAATGGTGTAGTGGAAGAGGAAGTGTATGTGGAGCAACCACTCAGTTTTGAGACACATGACAGGGAGTCTCATGTGTGTAGATTGAAGAAAGCCCTGTATAGATTGAAATAGGCACCTAGGACATGGTATGGCAGAATTGATAGCTTCCTATCTAGTTTGGGCTTAACCAAGAGTAAAGAAGATTCCAACCTTTACTACAAGGTTGAAGATGGCAATCGAGTGATGCTCCTACTATATGTAGATGATCTGTTTGAAACAAGTATGGGTGGGTTGATTGCGGATATGAAGAAGAAGCTTGCTGCTGAGTTCTAAATGAAGGACTTGGGTATGATGCATTATTTTCTAGGTATGGAGGTGTGGTAGAATGCGGATGGAATCTTCCTTAGACTATGGAAGTATGCAATAGAGATTCTAAAGAGATTTGGGATGATGGATTGCAAGGCATTAACCATACCTATGGCATTGAAGCTGAAGCTATTGAGCGATGCTTCATCAGACTCGGTTGATGCCACGATGTATTGTCAGATGATTGGGTCCTTGATGTACATGAAGAACACAAGACCATATATTTGCTTTGATATGAACACCTTGATCCAATTCTTGATAGATCCGAGACATGTTCACTTGATTGCTGCAAAGCATATTCTGAGGTACTGGTAGGGTACAGTTGATTATGGGCTCAGGTATAAGACTGATCAGAGGATTAACCTGGAGGGTTATGTTGATTCAGATTGGGCAGGAAGTGCCATCGATAGGAAGAGAACTTCAGGGTGTTGCTTCAGTATGGGATCAGGTCTGATCTCTTGGTTTAGCAGGAATCAATCCTGTGTGGCACTAAGTACAACTGAAGCAGAATATGTCGCAACATTTTCAGCTAGTTGTGAGGCAGTATGGCTCAAGAAGCTACTGTCTAATTTATTTGATCTTCAGTTAGATGCTACTTGTATATAATGTGACAACCATAGTTGTATGAAGTTGTCAAAGAACCCGGTGTTCCATGACAAGTTGAAGCATATCAAGATCAAGTATCACTATATCAGGGATATGGTATATAGAGGAGTAGTGAAGCTCCAATATGTTGCTATGGATGAATAGATAGCTGAGTTGTTGACTAAGCAATTGGCTAGGGTGAAGTTTGAGTACTTCAGGGAGAAGTTTGGTGTTCTCCAGATCGAGATTCCTCACAAGAGGAAGTGGTGTGTCTGTGCTGAGCCCTTCTGACATGGTGAGATGATTGGTTCCTTCCATGGTCAGATGTAAGTGTTGTGCCCTTCTGACATGGTGAGAGGATTAGTTCCTTCCATGGTAAGATATAAGTGCTATGCCCTTCCGACATGGTGAGAGGATTGGTTCCTTCCATGGTCAGATGTAAGAGTTGTGACATGGTGAGAGGATTGGTTCCTTCCATTGTCAGATACATGTGTATATTCCACATCCAGCATGAAAAAGGGACGGCTCTGTGAAGACACATCTAGTATGAAAAAGGACTAGCTCTGTGTGGATACCAAACCCAGTATGAAAAAGGAATAGCTTTGTGTGCATGCCACACCCAGTATGAAAAAGGACTGGCTCAGACTCATCTAGTATGAAAACGGACTAGCTCTAGGTGGATCCCACATCGAGTATGAAAAAGGACTGGCTCTCTGAAGACTCATCTAGTATGAAAAAGGACTAGCTATGGGTGGATGCCACATCTAGTATGAAAAAGGACTAGCTCTGTGTGATGATACATCCAATATGAAAAAGGATTGGATCTGTAGATGTACATCCAGCATGAAAAAGGCTTGGCTCTGTAGAAATTCCTGTGGTGAGAAGAATCAAGAGATAGCACTTGACGTGATGATCCAGATTGAGTGATGATACAGATCTAGTGATGATGTCCAGTGATGATGATCGAGATCGAGTGATGATGTCCAGTGATGATGATCCAGATCGAGTGATGATCCAGATCTGATGATGAAGATAACCTGAAGATGAATATGGCGAGGACTCAATAATGATCCAGATGATACAGAGAAGAAGACTTGTGTTGAAAATTTTGTCGAAAGAATACCTTCCTAGTTAAGAGGGAGTGTTGATGTATATGTAATTTCAGAATGTATTTCACTTGTATTTCTTATGTATTGTAACACGATGTTTATTCTGGGATGTACTTGAGTCATTCAATGCCCCGATGATCCTATAGAGAAGTTCTATAATGTAAATAAGTCATGTCAAGTCATTATGGGTAACCCTCCTATTGGATAAGGGTTAAAGTCCCTATAGTCCAGGGCACTAGGGTTATTAGACTCTCCTAGAGAGGTCAGCCCTACCAGAGTTTAGTCAAGTCAGGAATTAGTATAAATAGAGAGCTAGCCTTTCTATTTATCACACATCTTATACACACTCAAGTGTAGCGCATATTTGAGGAAGGAGAAGACACTGGAGCTAGAGAGAAAGAGGTTACTGATGTTGGGATACCACCTTACTATTTTGGTGCTTTACTTTCGGTGTTGATTCTATCTCTGAGGAAGTTGTGGGGTTTTCACCATTTATGGTTTCCCCAAGGATAAACACTGTGTTCATTGTCTCTTGTGTTTGATTGGTGTGCTTGTTATTCTCTCAGTTAAAGATCCTAATGTATTGCTATCTTAATGATAAAAATCTAACAAGGCTAAATAATCTAATAGAAATTATGGTCAAGGGAGGATTAATAATCCTAACACCTCCCCTAAATCCTAACTTGGAGAACTATGGTCCTGGGTAACAAGAACATAAGTTATCCAAATACAATCTATGAGAAATAATTCCTCTTAAGACAACCGAGGAAATAGGGAAAACCTCATGGGAGCCCCCCCCCGCCCCTCAAGATAAGCAGAAATCAGGAAACACAAGTTAAAAACTAGCAAAATATTTTCTTGCAATTTCCAGTAGTGATGTAGTATTCTAGTTCTTTTGTGAAACAACATCCTTAATCTGTGCATGTGAGCCTCTCAATCCAAACAAAGTGATTATATATGGAGGAATCTTTCTCTTTGGAAGAAGAATAATGTGCCCAACTGAATCGAGAATATAGATAGTTGCAGGATGAAAATTGGACGAATGTAGAGAAGCTGAACCAACTGATGAGAGAGAAAAGATTCTTGAGAATTTGAACCGTGTGAGGAACAACCAAGAATATTATATATGTTAGCCTTGAACAACAAACCATGAGTGGTAAAATCATCCCCAAGTGTTAGGAGCAAGTGTCCAGGAGAATGCAGAATGTCCTCCTCTTTACTAGTTTTGCGAGCGGATTGTTACACTCAAATTCTATCACTAGCATGTGATAGGATCCCTAACACAGATATTTTACCTAAAATCCCAAACTTGAAGTGAAACATGTTCTAGGTGTTGGTTTTAACATATAAAACTTCAGCACTGCTCTTACCCTGAAGCAGATAAGTGGTACCTTATGCAACACCACTCAATTTATGTGGAAACCAGGCGGTGCTACCGCCTTTAACCTTTGTTGTTGGTGCAGTTCTCACCCTTCACCGCTATGTCATAAAGGAGTATAATCAGTGCCCTTGGTAAAAAGTGAAAAAAAGGAGGTTTCACGAAGCTTCTAGAACAAAATACTCATGTCTAGCGTTATCCCTATTCACCTAGGTCAATTAAGCTCGAGATACTTCCTTTGAGGATCTCATGGCCACCTCACCCACCAATTTCTCAACCATTCCTATCCCTTTGAGCCTATAAATACAAGCTCATACTCCATGGTTGGGGGAGAAAATAAGAAGTAAAGTTATGATGTTGAATTAACATCTTTGCCTAATCCATTAGAGAGAATAGAGGAGCAAGTTGGAGCTATCGGGGATGAGGTGCTAGTCTTCTAAAGGAGTGCATTGACACTAAGGAAAAATGGTTGTAAGCTCTTTCATTCATCTATTAATGCAAATTTGATTTCCTTCCCATATATCTGTTGTGTTACAATCTCACATATATATTATTGGATTCCTTAGTCACTAATATGGATCTATGGATAGTTTTCTGGTATCTTTGATGTTGTTGTATTTTTTATGTGTTTCTATAGGTCTACAGGTCTTTCATCAAAGTTTTAATCCAGGAATCTATAGCTTTCAAGGAAAGTCTTCAACCTAGTTGTTACTCATTTGTTTTGGATCTGAACCATTCAAACCAAAGGAACAACTTCTATCCGCAGAAGGTGTTATATTCCTGATAACAAATTTGGCGACTCCACTAGAGAGCTACTTATCTATTATGATCTTCCTCAGCTTCTGAACTACTCTTGTCTGAATCCAAGCTCTAGTCACCCATCTTTACAGTCATATCAACATCTTACCTAGTGAAGTTTTGGTTTGAAATCTTTAGATCTCTGTAGATCTAAGTCACCTTGACTTTATATGCTTTGTATTGTTGTTGATTCATTATTTTTTGTAGAGTTTTTGCAATTTCTAACTTGATTTTTTCACTCTCCTTGTGTTCTAGATTGTTACAGGGAATCGTGCATGTGCCTTAGGAAACAAGTGGTTCCACCACCTAAGTCTAGTTAGCAATAAGCGGTGCCACCGCTTGAGTTCAGTGAACAAGAAGCGGTTATGCTTCAAAACTGCTTTGTCAGCAACCCTTTCGACGCGGTGCCAGGTAGCCCTGTCCCAAACCTTGATTTTTTCAAATTTTTGCACAAGATTTGTGATTTTTGTATTTTTGTGTGTTCAATTAGTTTTGTCCAGACTTGTTTGAAGTTTCCTGAGTGATTGAAATCTAAAATTTTTATGTGGAAATTGCTTGTTTTTCAAAATAAAGAAAGGTAGGTTAGATTCATCATTCATTACTGCTTGTAAGTTTGTCTTGAAAGGAGTTTTTGGAAGCTTTAGGTCAGATTAGATCTCTTCCTGTTATAGAATAGTACTAAAAATAAATACTCCCTTAGATCAATTTGCTTGTTTCTATTTTTCGTTAAGTGTGAGAAAGACTTATTTTCGCTTTGAAAAAAGAAAATGTGTTGGGACTAGGTTATTGTTTTATTGGGATTAATTCATTGAGTCTCTGATTAGCCTCACAAGATTTCAGGATTCCTTTGTTCTTTTGTCTCTTTTGCATGATTATCTCATCAAAAGGAAAAAAATATCAATAGTTTAAGTTAGATCTTTCCATGTTTTAGAAAAATCAAAAAAATAGAGCATATGCATATTTGGGTGTTGTTTGTCTTTCTTCTTAGTTGAAAAGAGATCTTACCCTACCTGTTTGCTTTCAACAAGATTTGATTTGAATAAGTGTTGTTTGATTGTATGCTTGGAAAAAGAATTTTTAGTATAGTTTTTTGGGGAATTTTTTGGTTTTAAAGAAATCTTGAAAAAGAAAACACTATCTTCTTCCCGTAATTAGGCAAATTGAATGGTAAAGTGAATGAACTTGCATTTCATATCTGCATGGTTTTACTTTTTTGTCAAAACCTCATGCATTCACCTAACCGTCCACTTTAAAATTAACGGTATTTATAGGCTTAAAATTTTTATAGAAATTTGAGTGATAGGTTAGAGACATGTTCGGGTGTCGTTAAACGTAGGAGCTGTCGTTATTTGTCTGCACTACAACCTGACAGTCACGTGGTTCTTCCATGTATCATCAGTATGTCGAATGGCCTTTCACATACCCTTGAGCTATATAGAAAGGTACTTCACATACTCGATTGTATATCGTAAGGCCCCTTATGAGCGGTTGTGCATTAGACAATACTACTACCGATTTGAGCTCCCACGTACCTTGAGTATATCGGGAGACCCCACTAGGATACCTTATCTATATGAGAAAATCCATTTGGCCATCTTGTGTGGAGCAATACATTGAAAACAACATTCGGGGAGATTACTATGCATGTACCCTTGTGGTAAATTGTGAGTTGCACCTACTTGACAATCCTGGTGAGAGACCGACCATTTGAGCTCATCCTGTCATTTGAATTTTATTGTTGGCCTATATCTTGAGTAGGAGAAAGTTTTTTGGCATGTTTTTATTATCTCTAAAACCCTAGGTTATATTAGTGACTGTGCAATCTAGTTGAGTTTCATTTGAGACGATCCAGAAGAACATAAGGATTACCATCCGACTTTCCTCCCATTATAGGAGAAGGTCCAATGGAAGCTACTGACCAAGGAGCTACAACTACTTCCTATCTGGAACAGAACCTAGTTGTAGAAAGCAGAGACCGATTCACTTCTTACTTTACTCCCTTGGTCCAACAACCTCCTGTGGGTGACACTTCTTTCCATGGTCCTGTGGAAGGTCATGTTTATAGTCCTGTTCGTCCATATTATGGTCCAAATGCTCCGTTTTGGGGAACTTCTATGGGACAGGCCATTGCTTCATTTGGAGTACATAGGCCCTATCCTAAACATTCTTCACCAAGTGAAGAAGAATATAGAAAAATTCAATTAGCTATTCACCGTGCACAATATTTTCAAGAGAGAATGCAAAGATTAGATACTATCTTAGCAACCCCAATCCCTCATAAAGAACCTATGTCGTCTCTTCTTCCCATAATACGGATCCTTGGCTATCCAGATATCATTCACTGACTGATTCTATGAAACCTATCGATCTTGTTGAGACTTCACACCACCTAGGTCAAAAGTATGACCCTACGGTTACAAATGTTAGGACTCTTTCTAGTCCTCCTAGGTATTCTAGGGTTGGGGGGAAGCCTTCAACTCCAGTTGTATCAGTACCTTATAGTTCCGGGGGAAACCCCCAACATGATCTATGTTACCTTCTGGTGGAGTTGTTACTCATAATAGACAGGCCTCTAATGCAGGCACATCTAGAGTTTATGTTCCTCTTATGAATATAGTTAACCCTCCATTGAGTTGAGGTCAACCCTTAGGGGCACAACCTATAGTTAATCAGGCTTCCTGGGGATATGGTCACCCAGGAAATCAAGTACCTATAAGAAATATGAATTACCAAGCTACCCCTATAGGCATGTCATACACTAGAATTCCATATCCTGGAAATACTTTCACTCCATGGGGGAAACCCAACAAGTCCTACATGTCAGCATTGGGAGGAATACCTATTCATACAGCTTGAGGTTCCAAAGGTCCACCTTACATAGATCCTTCCCCTATGGTTCCTGGAGGTATTATAGATCCTAGAGGTCCACCTTATGGAGGCCCTCCTCTGGGTGGTCCCAGAGGTCCTGGTGGTTCTGGAGGTCCTGGCGATCCTCCTCCTGGTGTTCTTGGTGGTCCTAGTGGTCCTGGAGGTCTTGGTGGTCCCAGAGGTCTTGAAGGTCCTCCTCCTAATCCTCCTAATGGCCCTAGTGGTTCTGGCATCCCTAACCCTAGGGGTCCATATTCTAGAGGTTCATCATCTCATCATCCTTTTCAACAACCTGTTTATCAGCCTACTTACGGTACTACTGATGGTTACATGCCTTATCAATATTACTAGTATGTTGAACTGAATCGTCATTTACCTTTCCTACAAACTTTGGACTTACCTAATTTTTCCAAGTTGATCAATGACCCCATTCAACAAAATCCTTCATGGCCCCCCATTCCAGTCAAGTTACCATCTGATATTTTGAAATTCGATGGAAATCAGGGAGATGATCCCAAAAATCACGTTATGACTTTGCATCTATGGTGTTCGTCAAATTCCTTGATGGATGATTCTATTCGATTACGACTCGTCCAATGCACTTTGACTAGTACAGCCGCAAAGTGGTATATCGAACTTCCATGACACTCATTTGTGGATTTTAGTGCTTTTGAAACTATCTTCCTCACACAATTTCAGCTATCTATTCACCATGAAATGGGTACAAACCTTTTGACCTCTCTACGTCAAAACACCTCCACACATATTTTAGATCATATTCATGAGTGGAGAAGGCAGAGAAGGCTCATTAAGCCTCCTATCCCAGACCAACTCTTAGCTGATTAGTTTATGAAGTATTTGTTACCCTCTTTGGAATCATAAAAATGAAAAGAGGCACTCATTAATCATGATGGGGAAATTAAGGAAAGGGAATCATCTTTCAAATCAAATGGCAGTTGTTTTTCACCTTTGAACATGGCACTTGTTTGCATATCATTCAGTCAATTCAGTATTCAGTTGGTTTACAAGTCGATCCACCTTTATGAGTCATGTCACTCCTTTGAGTCTTTCAAAAGAATGCATTATCCATCGCCGTATTGTGTGTCCATCTATTTAATCATGCTTCCAAGTCTTTTGTCATGCTTCCCGATGTTCAAAGCAAGAAAGAATTTTACCCATGCAATTAAAACAACCTTCATGTCAGTACTTTGAGTCAGTCTTGTGGTTACATTATTTACAACATTCCAAAACTTTGCTCCAAGTTTTGTGTCGTCGATGTGGGATTCATCATGGCCCTCGCACTTGTTAACAATTCACATAATTGGTCGGTAATCAAGTGGTTTCTACAATGCTTGACTTCAGAACATTGTAATCACATGGATAGAATCGTACTTTGTGGAAGTGGAGATGAAGACCCTGGGTATTTGTTAAGCACTCATAATGTTTTTTCTAGGTTGCGATGGAGTATATCGTATGAAGTATTGGCATGGATCCAAATTTGTATGGTCATGGCTATGCTCAAATTTGCATCTGTATGACACAGATCGACATTGTATATTTGGTAGCTATGTCCAAGTTTGAGTCCCTTATCACATGGATCTACGCTGTATTCTAGTAGCCATGGTTGTTCATTCCTATCATGGAACTGTCGTGTATTGGTCTGTAGCCATGAATAGGTTACATTTATTCATGAGTCAAAGTATTGATGTATTACATATGCCTACTTGATGACACTCTCCGATCAAGTTGGCTCTTACCTCGAAGTGATAACTTTCTCTATCAAAGCTCTCGCCTATCCTGTCCCTCTAGCCTCATGATTTGGGGGGCATTTCGTTACACTCAAATTCTATCACCAGCATGTGATAGGATCCCCAACACATATATTTTCCCTAATATCCCAAACTTGAAGTGAAACATGCTCTAGGTGTTGGTTTTAACATAAAAAAATTCAACACCGCTCTTACCCTCAAGCAGATAAGCGGTACCTTATGCAGCACCGCCCAAGTTATGTGGAAACCAAGCGGTGCTACCATCTTTAACCTTTGTTGTTTGCTTGGTTCTCACCCTTCACCACTCTATCATAAAGGAGTATAAGTGGTGTCATTGGTAAAAAGTGAAAAAAGGAGGTTTCATGAAGCTTCTAGAACAAAATCCTCGTGTCTAGCCTTATCCCTACTCACCTGGGTTAGTTAAGCTCGAGATCCTTCCTTTGAGGATCTCATGGCCACCTCACCCACCAATTTTGAAAATATTTCTATCCCTTTGAGCCTATAAATACAAGCTCATACTCCATGGTTTGGGTAGAGAAGAAAGAAGTAAATTTATGCTGTTGCATCAACATCTTGGCCTAATCCATTAGAGAGCATAGAGGAGCAAGTTGGAGCTATCAGGGATGAGGGGATAGTCTTGTGAAGGAGTGCATTGACAATAAGGAGAAATGTCTGTAAGCTCTTTCATTCATCTATTAATGTAAATTCGATTTCCTTCCCATATATCTGTTGTGTTACAATCTCACACATATATTATTGGATTCCTTAGTCACTAATATGGATCTATGGATAGTTTTTTGGAATTGTATGCTTTATGTGTTTCTACAGGTCTATAGGTCTTTCATCAGAGTTTTATTCTAGGAATCTATAGCTTTCATGGAAAGTATTCAACCTAGTTGTTACTCATCTTTTCTAGATCTGAACCATTCAGACCAGAGGAACAACTTATGTCCACAGAAGGTGCTATATTCCTGATAACAGGGATGAGCATGTGACCAAAGGTAGAGAATCCCTAGGATTGTGGAGAGTGAATTCTTGAGATCCATAATATGATATTTCTTCATAGATAACCAATAATTCACAAAATATAATATCAGAAAACTCATAATAGAGAACTAACATCAAATCCTCAACAACAAAATTGAAGGAGACTTGTGGTGCTTGATTTGTCACACCATAGTTGATGATACCTGTTACAAGAAATACTGTAAGCTCTTGAATCTTAAAAAATGAACCAAATATTATCATATAATAAAATAAATCAGATCTAAATAGGTTCATATCAGATTCAAAACTGTGAAGTGAAATCAAATCCCCAGTATCAATTTTGAAGGATTCTTGCGGAACTTGACTTGTCACACAAAATTTGATGAAACCAGCTACAAGCAGTACTGAAAGTTCATGAAACTGAAATATTGAACCAAGTAATATCATATCATATCCAAATAAGATCATATCCAATCCAATAAATTTCATATCAGATCCAAGAGTTTTCTCCACCAAGATGGTAGATGCACAATTTTTTGCTTCTTCAAAATTATGAATATTGGTTCATGCAATCATGCAGGAATTTGCTGTAAGCTCAATATCAATGAGATTGTTTGAATCACTCCTACAATATGGAATTATGTCCAAAATATCCAAATATTTACAAAATATAATATCAGCAAACTCATGAGAGAAAAATGACATCAAATCCAACTTTTGAAAGAGATTTTTGGTACTTGTTTCTAGACACCAAAATTGATGAGAACAAATACAAGAAGTATTGAAATCTCTTGAACCCTAGAACCAAGTAATATGAGATCAGATCCAAATAATATCATATCATATCCAATAAATTCCATATCATTTCCAACATTGTGCTCCACCGAGATGGTAGATGCACAGTTTTCTCCTTCTTCTCCTTCTTCAAAACCCTGAGTATCGGTGCATACAATCATGTAGGAATTTATTGGAAGCTCTAGATAAATGAGAGTGAATGGATCACTCCTACAATATGATATTATTTCCAAAATATCCAAATAATTACCTATTTTCTCACCAAAAACATCATTAGAGATAGAGAAATCAAATTCCTCTCCCTTTCCTCGAGCAATCACTGGTAAACTATGCACATAATTCATAATAGAAGAATCACTGGAGAATTTTTTCATAGAATGGAAGGAGATATTTTATTCAATAATAGATATTTGAATGTGTTATTATGGATCATCCATGTGAGGATATGAGATATCAGAGATCTCATACACTTCCAAAGCAGTAGGTTAAGGAGTCACTCCAAGGAGACTTTCTTCAATTCGAATTGACTGTGAGGAAGATTCTGCTTCTTCTTCATCTTGAACAACTTCATTCGACAGAGTAGAGGATAATAATTTTGAGTAAATAACTCTTGTGGTTTTGAATGTGCCCTAAAAATTTCTATAAATATCCTCATCGTGTTTCCCAAATATTCTATCTAGTTCTATCCAGATATCCTTTGGGTATTCTACAAACTTAATAAGATCTATAAGCAAGCTTAGAGAAAAAAGCCCACATATTGCTCCATAATCTATATCAACGTCATTTAGCCAGTCATTCTCATATTCATAAGACTCTTTACCAAGTCCCATAGATACCTCATAGAGACCTTGCCTCTTCAAATATGCAATCATCTTCAACTTACATTCTGAATATCTTGTGGATGGAGTAAGAAGAGGAACTGAGAATATCGAATCCATATGAAGTTGAACCTACAAAATATCACTGTAAAAACTAAAAATTTTGAACTATGTTAAAATCATGCTTTTCCTTTTGACATGAACATTTTTTCAGGGTCTGTGACGCCCTTTCCTCTGCTCTAAATAAATTCAAATATACCAAATCATCATAGGGGACTTATGTGGAAACCCATCTACTTCTAATGTTTGATGGGGAGAAACAAGCATTAAACTTTGCTGAGAAGGATTTGATACCATATTAGAATTTTAATTCCATTTATATATTAAAGCATATAGTTATAATAGTGCTTTCATTAAATGGAGAATGAAGATACAAACTGAACAAAACAAACCACACAAGAAACATATGATTATTGCTCAGGAATTTATAGTATCATTCACAATAATAAAATATGGTGTTACAATAGTTTACATAGGAAAATAATTCGAATGCATTAGGTAGAAATTAGAATCTATTCACTGAATATGACTATATATAAGCTATCATCTAACTCATGGTGTCTCAATCAATACCGGAGTCCAACAGATCAACTCCCATATGCCCAACAACTCAATCAATTAGTGATATCTACTTAACTCAGTGCAACTCAATGTAGTAGGTGGGAAAATGCGCCTACTCCACCTGCAGCCATGCATTATCCATGCCTAACTAGCGCTAGGTAGCTCATCATGAACTAACTGAAAGTAACTGGGGGGATAACTAATACTAACTAGTTCCAACTCCAATTAACTGAAGGAGGTTGGTGCTCGAGACTCCCAGTGGCTCCTAAAATGTAGGGATTGGTCTAGGAGGTGCTCAAACCGATGCATGCACATGTAGAAAGTGGAAGTTAACCTTTAGTAGTGTTCCCCACACTCTAGTAACTGGTACATGTGGCCCCATTAGTCCAAGTGGACCCAATGGTACTAGTAGAACCAATTAATTAATTAAGGTTCCTAAGTTAGGCTAAATAATCTAATAGACATTATGGTCAAGGGAGGATTAATAATACTANCTGGGGGGAAACAATAAACCAATGCAAGTCATGTTGACACCATTGAGAAAACTAACTATTCAAAACACAAACCTAAGTTCCCTTGTAAGCTTTGTGAAGGAGAAAACCTTACTCATCAATGCCCTGCTTTTGCAAAGGTACAAAGAGTATGGTTCCAAGGATATCTTATTTTTGAACAACCTATAGTTTCCCAACAACCTATTCAACCTTTGGTTGATAAAGTGGTTGAACCAATGTAATCTTTAGTTAATCCCACTCTTCCTTTGGAGAGTGGCCTTTATTAAGTTATTGAACCAATGCCATCTTTGGTCAATACCACTCTTCCTTCGGAGAGTGACCTTAATCAAGCGGTTGAATCAATGCCATCTTTGATCAATCCAACTCTTCCTTTGGAGTGTGAATCGTCTGCTAGTCATATTTTCTTTGCTGCCAGTTTAGAACCTTCTAGACAGGGGGACACTAAATTCACTGCGAATGAACCCCCACCAAGCCCTCATATTGCTTCTTTTAATTGTGATAGCCTATTTGAGTCATGCCTTCCTTCATATGCACCTTTTCAAATAAAGGTACAAATTGGACATTATACAATTTCCCATTGTATTGTCGATGGAGGAGCCTCTGTTAGTATTTTATTTGCACATTCTTTGAGAGGGATAGGATATCCCAGCCTTTTGTTGACTAATAGTCAATTATTATATTTTGACAGAAGAACTAGCCAAGCTTTGGGAATTCTTACTCAAAATTATGTTACTTTAGGTGGGAAGACAATCTTAGTTTATTTTATGGTGATAGAGGACCCCTTGGACTTTAGTATGCTTCTTGGGAATGATTATGTTTATGCTATGCAAGCTGTGGCGTCAACACTCTTTCATGTGATGTAATTTCCTCATAACGAAATCATTGTCACTATTGATCAGCTATCATTATTGATCCCTCTTCTTACCCGATTACAGACTAGGTCTTTCCTTTGTTAATTCCTAGTGTTTTGGTAGACACTACCCCACTACGGGTGAATTATGTGGCCTCATATCCCTCGTGTCCAATTGATATTGAGAATAAGACTCTGCATTCATGGTTATCATCTAGAAACTTGGTCCCAATAGTTGACTGGTTGATATATCCAATGGGGACTTTGGAGCCCTCTCTCCACCCTATTGATACATTTAACTGGTTAGACATGTATCCTATCTAGGATGATATACTTCCTCCCGATGAAGTCTTCATAGATTCTTTGATATAGTCTGAACTTCTTATGGATGTTGACTCAATTGTAGTTAAATCCAACCCTAATTTGATTATTGAGTTTGATCCTTCTGATGATTGATCCTCTTATAATTTCATTTTTGAGTCTTTGAAATATCCCATTGAACAAAAATTCAGTGATCTTGATGAGTTTGATTATTCTTGTATATTTTTGAACTCCTGTGATACTAATTTTGTTTCTGCAGACTCTATTACCCCTATCAACTTTAAATTTCCTTTTGAGTTTGATCTTATTGGTTATAAATCCTTGGTCCTTGGCACTGTAGAGTATTCTTTGGTCTATTCTTTCTTAACTACCCCTTTTGTAGAAGATATCAAACTCATAAGTATTTATACCAAAGTCACCTGTATTAGTCCTCTTCTTCTAAATATGATCTTGATAATGTTGTTTCTTGGAGACATGATTCTTAGTTGGATTTACAATTGTTTACTGGACTCACCCTTTTGTTCAAGTTGTAAATGGATTTGCATGTATTCTGCTCAAGCTTATGAGCCTGATGTTGTCTTACATGATTTTGACTTGTTATATAATCCCTCATCTCTGCTCTCATTATAGCTCATCTTTGTACCACTTTTCCATTGCAACTTAACACCCTTTACCTGGAGGAGGCACTTCTTGAGTGTTCTTATCTTGCTCATGATCCTAGAATTATGTTTAGGTATGTTCCTTGTAGTTGGAAATATTTTTGCATGCCTATGAAACTCATCTCCTCACATTTAAAGCATTCTTCCCGATTTCGTTCGATCTCATTAAAAACAGTGAGGAGGAAAAAAGTTGAATTTTTGGGCTCGTTAAAACTTGACAGGAAAGGTATGGAGTTACCTTTAAGCTCTGGTCAGAATCCTTAAACATGACTAGATTTCTGAGCTCACTTGTCCCTTCAAACTCGTTAAAGGATGTGAAGGAACATCCACATAGGTAGAAGTTTACCCCTTTTTCGGGCCATGTGGATTACTTATGAAAAATGAATACTCTATTTTCTTCGTAATCTAGAAGAGTATATTTAGGTATAGATTTATCTCTTTTCTGGGATTGGAGGACTAAACATATGGAAAAGGAACTTGTTTGAGCTTACTTTACTCTTTTTTGTGCTCTGGTTTAAAGTATGAAAAAGATTTTGAGCGTTCTTCATGCCATTGTCATGCTCGCTAAAACACGAGGGAAAAAAATAATTTATTTATCTTGATTCTCTTCACACTCGTTAAAACTAAAGTGTTCTTCTTGTTTTTTGAAGGAGCATTGGTATGGTGATAGTTTAACCCTTTTTTGGACCTTTCCCACTAACTGTGAAAAATGAATACCTTGGTTCATTTGGGCTAAGAGAATTCTCCTTTGGATTGTTTTATACTTTTTCCAAATTTGGAGACTAAATTTATGAAAAATTCCCCCCGTGGAGACTTATTTGGCATTTTTAGACTCTCAAAATTGTGAAAATATTGTCAAGCATTCACTAATTAGGGCTCGTAAAATCCATGAATCAGTGCGTTATCAAGCATTCTTCTCTCTCTTATTCGAGCTTTCTGATAATGAAGAAATTCCTTAGTTTTCTTTCTTTGACTCATTAAACCTTTACAAGAAAGAGGGAAATGAAATTTTCATTCAAATGTCTCTTGTTATCATGGTAGCAAGTCTTGTCTCCTTGAAAAAAGCACTAGCTTAAGTCTATAAATAGTTGGGCTCTAGTTTTTGACCTTATCCTGATTCAGATTTATTATTCCTTCGGTTGGTTCCTTTTCCAATTATATGGAGAATATGTTAATGTCTCCTACATTGCACATTTGTTCGTTGGTACCTTCATTTCAAAAATATTCCTAAGTCACTATTGTGTCGTGCTCACTATTCAAGGATAAACCTTTGTCAGCCATTCTACATATTCCTTGCCCATTTGTGTTGGCCACTCCCTCGAATATGTTCATTAAATCCAATCTTCGATGTTCCTTGTTGCAAAACTTTGTACCAGTTCTAGATCCAATTAGAATTTAGTATCTGAATTACCTTTTGTTGGATGATGGAGGATGCCTTAATTCCTTTCTTCCAATAGATCTCTTCCTATCGAATTCAACACATCCTTCTCTGGGAATGAGATTTAGATTTTATGAATATACTTGGGGATTGCAATCATTAGTGGTAATTTCCCTCTCTATTGACTAGTGTGAATAACTTAATGTCTCCTACTCAATGGATTCGTCAAGTGTTCGAATTCAAGAGAATTTATTCACACTTGTTGGAATGTACTAGGTACCTTAGGGACCATTTTCTTTAATGGTGGTTTCCCTCTCATTTATTAACAGTTCTCATCAATGACTGGTATTCAAATGATTTCCTCCATGATCGAATTCTGCTCCTTTATTCACATGGGTAGTATTCGTACCTTTGGGTAGTTTGGATCGAATACCTTGGGTCAACAATATCATCATCATCATCTTTTTCTATTTCCAGAGTTGCGCAATACCTTGTCACACTTCATATCGAATTTTCTAATACATAGATCCTACTTGTATTCTTGTGGATACTATCGATTATTGAGCATGGATCCACCTTGTTCATTTGCTGATACATTTTATAGTTTCCTTGACTTTTTATGTCAACCATTCCCTAGTATCAATTCATTACATCATGTTTTTTATGGTCCTTGCTGCAAAATTTTGTTCCAGTTCCAGATACAATCAGTCTTTGACTTACCTCGTGTTGGATGATGGAGTATGCCTTGATTCCTTCCTTCCAACGGATCTCTTCTTATCGACTGCAATATATATTGATATGGGAATGAGATTTAGAGTTTATGATAGTACCTTGGGTATTGCAGTCATCAGTTGTAATTTCATTGCTATTGGGTAGTGGGGATACCTTAATGTCCCCTACTCAATGGATTCTTCAAGTGTTCGACTTCAAAACCATTTATTCAGACTTTCTAGAATGTATTAGGTACCTTAGGGAACTATTTCATTAATGGTGGTTTTCCCTCACATTTTTTATCGCTCCTCATTAATGATCGGTAATCAAACAATTTCCTCCATGTTCAACTTCAAATCCTTTATTCACATGGTTAGGATTCATATATTTGGATGGTTTGGGTTGAAGACCTTGGGCTGAAAGTAGCATTTTCATCTTTTTCTATTTCCCGAGTTACGTAAGACCTTGTCACACTTCATATGAAATTTGTTGAGACATAGATCCACCTTGTATCCTTGTGTCTATGATTGATTATTGAGCATGGATCCACCTTGTTCATTTGTGGCCATGACTCCTTTAGATTTTGTATGGCACCTTTTTGCATTTTGTGCGACCATGATAGCTACATCAGTTATACACATGTTGGATCCGCCTGTATTTTTATAGTGATCATTTGTATATGGACATGTATGTCCCATAGATTAGTTTTGTGTAACATTTATCTCTCTTTCAAGTACCTTTGTTCGGGCCTATGATCTTGGATTTTGCGTCTCTTCGACTCCATACTCAGTTGTTTCGTTTTTATAACGTATTTTGGATACCATTTTCTCCTCTAGCCTCATACATTAGGGGACATATGTTATATCCTAAAATGACACATCTCTTCATGTGACCACTTTCCGATGTTTTCATCGCATATCGACACTTTCATGATGACACTTCATGATAGTCACCGGGTAGTGGTCTCTCACCATTTTTTAGGACTTGTAGGTGCGTCAAAGCATTCTCGCTATCGGAGAAGATGTCTACGCGATCGCACGTTTTATTATTTTTCTTCACATTGGCAACGACTTCAAGAATTGCTTTAGATTCTAGTCTTAAAGCGTTATTTTTATGCTGGCTGTAGGGATAGGCTTTTGATGTCTTTATTCTAGGTCGTGGAGAATAAACGCCATAACCCCCTTGGCCTGTCATCGGATTCAAACTTCCATCTGTGTATATATTGCCTCCCTCATCCTTCTTATTCACACAGTCACATCCACTGCTATTTTTCAAACCGTGCTTCAAAATTTCCTTGCCTTTATAGATGTCAAGAAATCCCATTTTATCATTCTCTTTCTCTTTCTAGAGAGCCTCCACTTTTCTTTTTTCTTTCTCAGCCGTGAGTATTAGTATTGTCCAAATGACACGCCTTTCACCTTTCAATCTTCATGTCCTCATCCTGCTCATTTAAACACAACCAACTAATTGTAATTACAATTGCAATGCTAAATAAAATCCACTACCTTTGCTGGTAAAGTCAAATGCAGATATGGAAGATATTGAATTAAACACTCGACCTGTCGGAGAAAATCCTGTTTTATAGGTTTTGTGGAGCAAACAATGATAGTAATCTTTTGGTTTTATTGGTTTAAGAGTAAAAAAAAAATACTAGCTTCAATTATTATGACAATGGGTAAAATAAATAATACAATAATAAGATTGAGAAGAAAAAAAAGACCTTTATTATCATATACGTTTATTAACATAATGGATATGACGTTACCTCAAAGTCATTTTTATGCTAAATTAAGGGTTTTTAGGTAAACATGTCCAAGTCATTTTTCTGGTCTTTTCTAGGGTCATATATGGTCTAACTATGTAGTTAGGCATGTTATAATGTAATATGCCTCCAATTTTTATATATATCTCTCTAGTTTTTCTTTTCCTTTAAGTTAAACAGGCTATAATGTATTGTATTTTGCTTCTAATTTTGGAATATATATATATATATATATATACACACACACACACACACACACACACACATTGAATTTTCAGTTTATTATATATGATTTTAGAATTTATTTATGGTTAGTTAGGCTACGAGAATTTTCATTTTATGCCCCAAACTTTCATTTTATTCCCCAAACCAGTAGATAGGGTAAGGTAGCACAACCCATCTCAAGTGTAAGCTAATTAGTTTGTTATTGAATTTTGATAATTTTATTAATTTTTATACTACTTTAGAGTGTATTATATGTTATTAATTTTGGTCAAATATTTCGGATTTTATATTTAATTTGTTTGTGAATATAATGTTTTGTAATGTTTTTATTAATGATCATGATGATAATGTCTCTATTGAGATCAAATTTGGTCTATACAACCTTTAGAGAAAACAAAAATAAATTATTTGCTTTGTTTTTTAAAATATTATACCTATGTTAAAATACCTTCGATATAAGAATTCTTAAGTCACCATAGTTTTGAGGAGTTATAATGTTAAAAATTGAGATTTAATATAGGTGTATCTAGGTCATTCTAAGAGAAAGTGGTTTTCATGGTCAGCCCCTTGATGTTTTAGGAATAGTCCAAGGCTCTCTTTCACAATAATGTTCATGATTTAGTTCGGTCAATGTTAATTTTCTTCTTTATACTATAAAAGAGAGATAATTTTATTCGAAATTATATATAAATATTACTTATTAATCATATTTTTTTAAGAATATAAATATTTTAAAAATTTTATATATTTTGTTGGTTTTTTTCCATTTAAAGACATTTTTAAAAATAAAATTAACATACATTCTTGAAAATAAAACTAATTTAAAAAAAAATTAAAATGCCACGTAGTTTTGAAGGTCAACTATATTAATTTGAGAAATGCTTATATTAATTAAGAGATGTTAATTCAAAACTCATGCTAAATTAAAAGAAATTGTTAAAAAGAATTAAATAGTACATAGGTTTTAATAACTTATAAAGTAGACAATTTTTTTTGAAATTATAAGGTTTAAATATATGTTACATTTACACATAGAAATTTATCAAGGAATATTTTTCCTAGTTTCTTATAAAGGTTACTTTAACATTTAAGTTATGTTATTAATAGTAAATTCATTAGATAGTCCTATTATAATGAGTTGTTGATCTTCTCAAATCCATTAAACTATGTAACAATATTTTTATAAAAACAAGAGCCACGAGGTGGCAATGTCCCCGACATTGCACCTATAGTTGTTGTTTGTTTACAATTGTAAAAGACCAATAAAACACTCTTGAAGTGAAGTAGTAGGTACATGGACATTTAGTTCTATGCAAAGCTTAGGGCTGGAATAGCCTATAAGAATAAATGAAATTTGGTGGGTTAATTGTAAATGTTAAAGACAAAAATTAAAAGTATCAAAAGTTTAGCACACTGGGGAATAATAAATCACATATTTTGATATCATAGAACCAACACTATTTATTTGAACATACTAAGGTGCACATAGGAGAAAAGGAATCAAATTTGAGCATATT
>LPNX011221901.1:332549-371344 GCA_001517045.1 Pseudotsuga menziesii
TATACTATATAATTAATAATACTAATTAATATGATTATCTCCTATATTATAATAATAGGAGATAATGTATAGTTTATACATTAAATAATTAACTAATTATTATACTATAAGTATATATATTATTATACTCTATATTAACTAGTTATTATACTAATTAATACTATATAAACCATACATTATATATAGTTATGCATACTTACTATAATATATTATATTAGCTTATTAGATTCTTATTAACTAGGTTTTTATTAATCGGTTATTTTTATATTAGCTTATTAGGTTTATATTAACTCGTTATTTGCAAGAGAATAATAGCTCCTCCATTAAAAAAAATATTATTATATATTTTATCTCATGAATCTTGAGCAACTAAACTTGAAAAAAGGTTATTTACCAAACTACCTCTTGGCATATATTCATATGCTAGCAACCTTTGATCATCTTCCATGCAATATCCAATGAGTTTGACTAGATTTGCATGGCAAAGTTGATCAAGGAAGTTGAATAAATAAACAATTAAGGTGTTTTACATAGAATATAGAGGTATCGTATTGATTAAAGACCGCGAGGCAACAATAATGACGAGGTGAAAGGAGTGTCCTAGAGCTCTCTCCCTCATGCACGCTGCTCATGCTAGTTACAGCTCATCGATAAGTGAACTTATAAACCCAATGTTAGCGCAAATAATTAAAAAAACCACCAACTATTTACATGTGTATTTACAATGGGTGGAAAGTTTGGAACCAAAAGCCACGATTCTCCAGGATATGCAGTAAATTTTAAAGGCAAAATCATGGAACGCATCGCCAAGCGACTCCACCCATCCATCAATTGTAAGCAACAAGAGTGATACTTTCATCATTAAATCATTGATCAAGAAAATAAAAAAACCAGTACCCTATCGATTAATTATATCACTCCCATATTACAAACAGATACTGTATCATAATCCTAATAAGGAATAGCATACCTGTTTGCAGCAATTGAGGTTGCATTATCTTCAAGAAAAAACCATGCTTCACAGATAATTATTTTCAATAAATCTCATTTATACTATTATCAAGATTTTACAATCTTTAATAAAAACAAACTTACCTGCATAACTATCACACAAAAAACCAGCATAACAAACGTTTTCTGGGCTGCTGCCATTATTAATAAGTCTCTCAAATCTCAGCTACATATCCTTTTCTTAGGCCTTCAATGCCTGGATGGCTGAACTTTACTGGTCATTGAAGATGCCCGTCATTTTACATATAAAGAGCAAGACACATATGGCGGTGGAACCTAAAGTCTGCAGAGCAGCAACAATCAAGGCTGGTCCTTTTGCACCAACCTAGAAGATGAAGATGACGTTAATAAATTTTAATTTCCAGAAAAATTCAGGGGAAGTTACAATAACCATGATTTTTAGAGTTACAGTGGAATTGGTAATTCGGTGGAATTAGCAATTCTCTGCATGATGCTACTTTGGGGGAAATGACCCTGGATCATGATTTCTATTTTTCAACAAATTAAAAGCCCTTTCCAGAACGATGTCAATTATTTTCCGCCTGGGACTCGATTGAATCTGAAAGGCATTAACCAGAAAAACATGCCTACCTTTCAGGGAATGAGCAAGGAGACCCTTATCCTTCCTTTCCTCTTCAATTTTGAGGCTGCTGGTCCTGCTGCTACTGGCTTTGCTCCTGGTGCTGCTTCAACGAATGCTGCTCTCAATAAACAAAGTCAACGACAGGAACTGGTACTGGCTAAACTGAATATGAAATTTGATAAGTGGTACTAAACCTTTCCCCACAACTTGCCAGTGGAAGGCATTGTCCTTAACGTTGCCATCAATTGTCCTGACCTGAACGTGGCGGCTAGAAATGAAATAAATAGGCACTATTCTGCGTTCCTTGGTGGGCTAAAGGTTCAAGGCTCCTTCCTGGCAAAAGGGTAAAGGAGGATCTATCTGTTGTACCTGGCTCTTGGCAAATGGTTCCTCCAGGGCATCTATCTGTGTTCCTTGGTGAGGTGGGTGAGGCCCTGTAGCCCGCAGAAGGTTAATACTCCCCCTCCACTCAAAATATGGGTGAAGGGGACACCGTTGCGTCTTATTGTTTACAGTGGCCCTTTCCAGAACGATGTCAATTATTTACCCTTTGACTGGTAACTTTCCCAATAAAATAATTTAGTTGGTAATCGATCAAACAAGTTTATTAAATCCTCTTCATCCCAACCACGACCCCACCTCAGGTTTTGTTGAGATTCTTCAATGCTCATAACAAGAAAATTATAAGCGCGTTACCAAGGATTAGAGAGTCGTTAAGGCTGATAACTGGTTAAAAGTGTACTCCCAACCCAAAAAAAGAGTAAAACAAGTGCTATATTTTGTTTAACTTGAATAATAGCATACATACTCATTCAGACTTCAAAGGTGGTTTCCAACAGAATTGGTTTCCAACAGAATTGGCATGAAAATGAGTTTTAACCGAGTTTTACTTTCGAGTTTGGTCATCCAGCTATTGCTATGTATGGCAACAAATTTCACACAGGTTCCCCTTTGTTACACTATGTAGCATAACATATTTCTAACCCAGGATTAAGTTTTAGGAATGGTAGTAGCTCCATTGCCTTTATAGAATGCAGGCAGGGCGTTCAAACTTTTAAACCCTATTCATGATGTTTCTAGTTATTGATCTTTGCTATCTAGGAAGATGGGTTCCTAGTCTATCAAAGCCCGGCCTTTGTAATCATCTGGTTCATTATTTTTCAAGCAAGTTTGTAAAAGATTTGGTCACAGCAAACGTAAAAAAACCAGAATACAACGAACAAAGATTTCATCACAGCAAACGTAAAAAAAGAATCCAGACTTCAAAGGTGGTTTCCAACCGAATTGGCATGAAAATGAGTTTTAACCGAGTTAAAATATAGTATTTGCCTCAGAATCGCAGTAAACACGAACCTGATTTCTCATTATTCTTCTCTATTTTGTGTGTCCACTTACAATTTATGTGGATGATGCAAGATCAAACTGGACGGTTGTCAAAGCCGCGTGCTCCTTCCTGTCAAAGCTACCTGCTCCTGCTGGAACCGGGCGGCTTCTTCCATCGTGCCAGTAAACGAAGTGACTGAATTCATTACTCACTTTCCTTCCCTCTTCTTAGTCTGCAGGTTCCCTCTTCTTACTCTGCAGGTAAAGAGCAAGCAAGCAATTGGTATTCCTCATCCTTCTAAGTCAGTAGGTGATAAGCAAGCAACCAAACAATGAAGCCAGCCGAACAGAAAAAGAAAATGAATGGGCATGAATTGAAGTGTGTCCTGGGCGGCGTTGCTCCGACAAACTTCAATTTTACCTATTAGCAGTGGGCATATACCTATTCGGATGATAATTTTATAGAGGCAGACAGGTAAATTTAAGAGTGAAAACGTAGCGTATTTAGTCAATTTCTCCTTGCGTCCCTTATGCTCCTGTATATGTGTGATGATTTGGTTGTTCTTTCCAACCATCAGTACTTTAAGCAAAAGGTGTATAGAAAGGCCAAGCCGATCTAGCGAGTTGAAAAGACCGCAGTGGGTGACACTTACCTACTATACCTAGGTAATTTCCTCAAGAAGTGGGATGGTAATCATAACAAGATGCAGGTGTTGGTAGAAATAAATGAAATGAGAACTCTACAGGATTAAATTAAAAAATCATTGAAAAACTTTGCATAATCACTGTAAGGTTATCACATATGGATATTGGATTATGCAATGGCATGCCTTCCTTGCAGCAGCATGATAATATTTTCCTTATTCATGCACGGTTACCTTCGAAAATGCATCCCATTAATGAAAGAAATTAATTGTCATTGTTAATGAGTGCAGCAAAGTCATCATTCAATTTTGGATGAATACTGGATTTGTTTTTAATTTTATTGAAATTGAGTGGTTATTTTAGGGCAGGAAATTGTCAAAATGATATATACATGTGTAATGGCTCTTAGGAATAGGCTCTACAGAAATCTTGATGCAATTTGTCATTTGAAACCTGCAAACCTTGAACTTGGTAATTTTAATTGTCATCACTGTCAGCCTGTGATTTGAACTATGGTTGATAAATTTATTTTTCGAGAGTTGGTAGATCGTGGAAACCTTCTTCCCAAAAAAATAAAAACCATTTTCCAATACCTGTTAGTGTTGCTTACGCCATCACGCGGCCGGGTCTTGGGGCACAGAGTCCCATGCCTACGTCACTCCCAGAAAACCAATAGAAACAAAGTTAAATGAATATTTAAATAATTCAAAAATTAAAAATTAATCCAAACTATAGTAAAAACAATTGAAAATAAAAAAATTAAATTTACATGTTGAATTAATCTACCTAACTGAATCATATATATCCCCTATCGGGGACATAAAAAGAGTGGCACTTTTTTTTACACATGTTTAAGACAAACAAACACAATTACAAGTCAATAAAATATATACGGAGTTCTATTTTGAAAATCATATTTGAATTTCATACATTGGTTATCACAATACATAATTAATTTGCTAAATGATCTCCATATTGTTATAAAATTTTAATCAAATTTAGAAACAATTTTAATCTTGATTAAAAGCTTAACTTAGACACCTCTCACTAAGTGTTCCTAAGTTTTTGACATGTTTTAATACTTTAAGCAAAACATAATTTTCAAATAATATATCAATATTAAATTTATAAGTTCAACTTATTCTCTACTAGAATTACGACCTTTATACCTTTAGATCTAGCCATATGGTTTAGTATATGATAAATAAATAATGAGAAGCTCACTATTTTAAATCATAGGAGAAATAAATAATGTGAAGGGCACTATTTAATATGGTGTTTCAAGTCTCAACTTCATAAAAATAATTCAATTAATAACTTAATGGGGTCAAAACATCATTTTTTTTAAAGCTACAATAGAATTAATTTTAAAAAATAAACCTAACTTTAACTTTAAATTTTTAGTTTCATGTGAATGCATTATTAAAAATGAAATTAAGTTTAAAAAATAATTTAAAATGCTACATACTTACTTTTCAAGCCAACTATATTCATTTCAGAATTGCTTATAATATATTAATTAAGAGATGTTATTAATTCAAATCGTGCTAAATTAAAAGAAATTAAATATTACATAGTTACTAATAATGTATAACAGTAGATTTATTTTTTTTGAAATTATAAAGTGGAAATATATGTTACATTTATACATATAAATTTATACATTCAATGGATGAGCCCTCATTTTCAAGAACGATGGATGAAGAAGCTCACTGTGACCCTTTTCAAGAAATAAATCATAGTTGTTCATCAAGAGATGTTGAAATTGAACCATCAAGCATTTTCCAAACAAATATACCACCATTTGAAACTCATTTGGAGGAGGAGTAAACATGGGCACTTTTATCCAATACGGGTCATGGAAATCATGAAATTTTAGATTTAAATTACAAATAGCATTCCAATGAAGAACAAATAAACGTTATACCACCTTTCGTCCAACACCATGCAAATAGCTTTTGATGTCCACCTTTTTATTGGCAGAACACCCATGTGTTTGCTGGTAATGTCGGATGCAGATATGGAAGAGATTAAATTAAACACTCGACCTTTGCACTCTCGTAAAGTAAGGGTTTCTCGCTAAAACATCAAAGTCATTTTTATGCTAAATTAAGGGTTTCTCACTAAAATGTCCAAGTCATTTTCTGGTCTCTTCTAGGGTCATATATGATCTAATTAAGGGTTTCTCGCTAAAACGTCAAAGTCATTTTTTCATCTAAATTAAGAGTTTCTCACTATAATGTCCTGTTATAGGGTAATATATGGTCTAACTATGTAGTTAGGCATGTTATAATGTGTTATGCCTCCAATATTTATATATATGTTTCTAGTTTTTCTTTTCCTTTAAGTTAAACTCATTATAATGTATTTTGCTTCTAATTTTGAAATATATATATATATATATATTCTAGTTTTTTTAATTTTGACTTTATTATATATGATTTTAGAATTTATTTATGGTTAGTTATGTTACGAGAATTTTCATTTTCTGCCTCAAGTCATAGAGAGAGTAAGGTGAACACAACCCATTTCAGTGTAAGCTTATTAATTTTTTTATTGAATTTTGATAATTTTATTAATTTTTATACTATTTGACACTATATTATATGTTATTGATGTTCGTCAAATCTTTTCGATTTTATATTTAATTTGTTTGTGAATAGAATGTTTTGTAATGTTTTTATTAATGATAATGATGATAATGTCTTTATTGAGATTCAATTTGGTCTCTACAACCTTAAGAGAAAAGAAAAATAAATAAATACATATTTTGTTTTTGCATATTTATGCATGATGCATGTGCAGGGATTAGTATTTGCATTTAGCTTTTGCTTAGTTGTACACTAGGTAGGATTTCATATAGGGAAATATGCATTGCAATTTGAAGGAAATTTTATGCATTTCATATAGTGGCATACCCTTTTCTCATTCAACATGAAATGCACTTGGCATCGTTTGTTAGGTGTGCATATCTACTTTACTGTTGAGTCATGACATCACTAGTTGCACGACCATTTCCTTTGAGTAATCACAGCCTTAAAATAAACGCTTAATTTAAAATGAATTACACTTTTTATTTTGATACCAGTGCATCAACAAGCTTAGGTTTTAGAGACTTGGAATAGGTTTTTGTGAGAAAATTTCTCCAAGACTACTAAACAAAACAAGTACGTGTTTGTACAGGTGAGAGAGTGAAATTCTTGGTATAATTAGTTTTTTCAGTAGGATCCTCTTACACAGGAGTTAAGAATGAGGCATCATACACGTTTGTGGTGGGGATATCCCCTTCCCACTCTCTTTGCAGTGTCAGAGATATTTCCATGATCTTATTCGTATCTGGGGGATTTCGAGGTACCTTTGGTTCTTCCGAGCTTTCGGCTTTTCTACCCTTCTCATACGGTAGATCCCTCCTGTGACTATCTACCTGAGAATTGGTTATATTAGGGTGACCTTAGTTTCCTTAGCTAGGTATCACAGGGGGTACTTGGAGAGGTTATTGTGTTAGTGTCCTCGCTAGGTAGGAGTCAAACAACACAGTCACTTTATGAGTTTAAGACGAGGGATTCTATAATTGGTTACACACCTCCTTTTGCAGTGTATGGGAGTCTCAAGCCTCTCCTAGGAAAGACATTCTTGCTACATTCAGGAGCTCTTTTATCCTCCCCTTGGCTTTCTTGCATTTTGGCTTATATTCTCTTAGGAGTGTGCTCTATGTGCGCTAGAGTGATTTAGGGTTCATAAATAGTTTAGTCTATTTTTTTTTTAGTCATCTTGGATCAAGGAAAGGAATCGTGTTGTTATCTACAGTTAGCAGGCCTTTCACCTTCTACATCTCTTCCTCCTTCTCCGAAGAGACTTAGAAAATCTATGTGGACTCATACTCACTATTATTCACACACCGGTCTCATCATGAGTCATGCATCTAAAATCCCAGAAGCCCCTCCTTCTCCATTCTCTGGGATGGGGAATGCGCCTTTGAGTGCATATGGGACCATAGAAGAAACCTATCCTTTTGAGGTTGGTACATCATGTAATGCACGATCCTAGTTTTCATATTATGTAAATTCTAACTGACGGTCTTCTCCTCAAAGGTTGAGCGATGAGACTCATCGTGATCCTTCTACCACTATCCCTTTCATATTTGGCGTGCTAGACCTTTTGGAACCTTTTCCATCATCTCCTGTAGATTCTAGTATAGATCTTAGTACTATGCTTGGAAGCAATACCATTCCTTACCATGCATATAGGTTTGGTAGTAGTCATATTGCACCTTCCACTCCCTTTGCGGGAGGATATTCATACCCATTACCCAGGCCTAATGCTAGTATTCCTTTGTACAAAAGAGGCCCTAAACATGTGAACATTGGAAGAACAAATTACATTCCATCTTATGCTCCATCATCCACCACAACTATTTCTTTGAATGCATTTTTCATGATGCATCCTCCCCATATCTCACACTGTTCTTCGGGTTGGAGTGCTATCAGGTGAACCATGTATATTGGTGTCTCTCTTATATTTTGTTTGCATGATTTTTGGCATGGTGTTTAGTTATGTACAATACCTCTATGTCTCTCATACACAATTCTATTTTGTTAAAGAACTAGTCACTTTTAACCATTGGGTTGTGTATGCTATCTTGTTAAGGAGCTAGTAAATTTGAACCATTGGGTTTTAGGTTGTTTAGATGTTTAATAACCCATGCTTATAAATGTCAATGTATGTGAAAAAATATATGGGTGAAAAAGAGAACAAGAAATATTTGGGTTAAATTTAAAATTTTTTTTGAGAAATAATTAGAGGCTGGTTAATGATTAGGTTAAATATAAAATGTTTTTTGAGAATTCCTTTATTATTTTATCTATTCTAATAAAACTTCAAGACTAAGTTGTTATTATTATTTCAAGCTAATTAGATTAAAAAAAGTAAAAGATTGGTGAAGGTTAGCAAGGTTTAAAGAAGCTAGAGAAGAAACCCTTAGTGGAACGATCACGATCTGCATTTCGTTTAGAAGGAGAAATGGAAGAACGCCTGGGGAATTCGACTAGACATTGAGAACTTGGGGTGGAGCTCAATGCTGATCAACAGCAAGCCTGGTTTTCTTCTTGTTGCAAGAGATGAAAGATGAATTGGTAGCAGAATATATTTGATCATCTACTAATTTAGAAGGGGGTTTTGAAAGTAATGTGGGATCAATTATAGGCGCCCTCCTAGCTCCGGATTTGGCAAGACTGTCTGCGGTGTCGTTGCCTGGGTTGTTGGAGTGCGCCTTGACCTTGTGCAGATGCACCTCGGTTTTCCAATCGTCCTTGTTCACCTCGCTCAATATTCTCTCCCCCAACCAGTTGTTGTTGTCACCGGGCAGTGGCCTCTCATTGTTTTTGAGCACTTGTAGGTGCGTCGAATCATTCTCGCTATCGAAGAAGATGCCTACACGATCGCGTGTTTTATGATTTTTCTTCACATCGGTAATGACTTCAAGAATTTCTTTATATTCTAGTCTGAAAATGCTATTTTTATGCTGGTTGTAGGGATAGGGTTTTGATGTCTTTATTCCAAGCCACGGAGAATAAACGCCGTAACCCCCTTGGCCCGTCGTTGGATTCAAACTGCCATCTGTGTATATATTTCCACCCTCATCCTTCTTATTCATGTAGTCACATCCACTGTTATTTTTTGACCCGTACTTCAAAAGTTCCTTACCTTTATAGATGTCAAGGAATCCCATTTTATCTTTAATTTCTCTTTCTCTTTCTCTTTCTAGACAACCTCCAGTTTTCTTTTTTCTTTCTCATCCATGAGTATTAGTATTTCCCAAATGACACACCTTTCACCTGTCAATCTCTATGTCCTCTTTCTGCTCATTTAAATACAACCAACTAATTGTAATTACAATTGGAATGCTAAATAAAATCCACTGCCTTTGCTGGCAAAGTTAGATGCAGAGATGGAAGAAATTAAATTAAACACTCGACCTCTGCACTCTGGTAAATTAAGGGTTTCTCGCTAAAACTTCAAAGTCATTTTTATGCTAAATTAAGGGTTTCTCACTAAAATGTCCAAGTCATTTTTCTGGTCTCTTCTAGGGTAATATATGGTCTAATTGAGGGTTTCTCGCAAAAACTTCAAAGTCATTTTTTTTGCTAAATTAAGGGGTTCTGGATAAAATGTCTTGTTATAGGGTCATATATGGTCTAGCTATGTAGTTAGGCATGTTATAATGTATTAAGCATTCAATATTTATATATATGTTTCTAGTTTTTCTTTTCCTTTAAGTTAAACTCATTATAATGTATTTTGCTTCTAATTTTGAAATATATATATATATATATATTCTAGTTTTTTTAATTTTGACTTTATTATATATGATTTTAGAATTTATTTATGGTTAGTTATGTTACGAGAATTTTCATTTTCTGCCTCAAGTCATAGAGAGAGTAAGGTGAACACAACCCATTTCAGTGTAAGCTTATTAATTTTTTTATTGAATTTTGATAATTTTATTAATTTTTATACTATTTGACATTGTATTATATGTTATTGATTTTGGTCAAATCTTTTGTATTTTATATTTAATTTGTTTGTGAATAAAATGTTTTGTAATGTTTTTATTAATGATTATGATGATAATGTCTCTATTGAGCTTCAATTTGGTCTATGCAACCTTAAGATAAACGAAAAATAAATATAAAAATATTTTGTTTTTGCATATTTATGCATGATGCATGTGCACACATTAGTATTTGCATTTAGCTTTTGCTTAGTTGTACAGTAGGTAGGATTTCATATAGGGAAATATGCATTGACATTTGAAGGAAAATTTATGCATTTCATATAGTGCCATACCCTTTTCTCATTCAACACGAATTGCAGTTGGCATCGTTTGTTAGGTGTGCATATCTACTTTACTGCTGAGTCATAACATCACTAGTTGCACAACCATTTCCTTTGAGTAATCACAACCTTAAAATAAATGCTTAATTTAAAATGAATTGCACTTTTTATTTTGATAGTGGTGCATCAACAAGATTAGGTTTTAGTGTCTTGGAATAGGTTTTTGTGAGAAAATTTCTTTAAGACTACTAAGCAAAACAAGTAGGTGTTTTTCCAGGTGAGAGAGTGAAATCCTTGGTATAATTAGTTTTTTCAGTAGGCCCCTCTTACACAGGAGTTAAGCACGAGGCATCGTACATGTTTGTGGTGGGGATATCCCCTTTCCACTCTCTGTGCAGTGTCAGATATATTTCCAGGATCTTATTCGTATCTAGGGGATTTTGAGTTACCTTTGGTGCTTTTGAGCTTCAGACATTGCTACACTTCCCATACGGTAGATCCCTCCTACGACTGACCCCTGGGAATTGGTTATATTCAGGTGACCTTAGTTTGCTTACCTAGGTATCGTAGGGGGTACTTGCAGAGGTTATTCTATTAGTGTCGTGGCCAGGTAGGGGTCAGACAACACATTTGCTTTATGACTTGAAGCCGAGGGCCACTATAATCGGTTACAAACCTCCTTTTGTAATGTATGGGAGTCTCAAGCTTCTCCTAGGAAAGACATACCTGCTACATTCAGGAGCTCATTTATCCTCCGCTTGTCTTTCTTGCATTTTGGCTTATATTCTCTTTGGAGTGTGCTCTGTGTGCGCTAGATTGATTTAGGGTTCATAAACAATTGATTCTAGTTATATTTTTTGGATTCATCTTAGATCAAGGAAAGAAATCTTGTTGTTCTCTACGGTTAGCAGGCCTTTTTCCTTGTACATATCTTCCTCCTTCACTGAAGAGAGTTATAAAATCTAGGTGGAATCATACTCACTGTGATTCACACATCGGTCTCATCACATGTCATGCATTTGAGATCCCAGAAGCCCCTTCTTATCCGTTCTCCAAGATGGGGAATGCTCCTTTGAGTGCATATGGGACTCTAGAAGAAACCAATCCTTTTGAGGTTGGTACATCATATAGCACGATCCTAGTTTTCATATTATGTAAATTCCAACCAATGGTATTCTCCTAGAAGGTTGAGCGGTGAGACTCATCGTAATCCTTCTAACACTATCCCTTTCATATTTGGCATGCCAGACCTTTCAGAACCTTTTTCGTCATCTGCTATAGATCCTGGTATAGATCCTAGTACTGCGCTTGGAAGCACTACCATTCCTTACCATGCAGATAGGTTTGGTAGTAATTATATTGCACCTTCCACTCCCTTTCTAGGAGGATCTTCATACCCATTACCTAGGCCTAATGCTAGTATTCCTTTGTACAGAAGAGGCCCTAGACATGTGAATATTGGAAGCCATAGACATGTGAACATTGGAAGCAAAACTTACATTCCATCTTATGCTCCATCGTCCACTGCACCTATTTTTTCGAATGCATTTTTCATGACACATCCTCCCCATATCTCACACGGTTCTTCGGGTTGGAGTGCTACCTCTAGCCATGTTGTTCCCTCGTTTAATAATACCTTTGCGTTGGGAGGTTATGTTCCTCCTTATGTGTTTGGGGTTCAACCCTTGTATCATTCTTATAATTATGGCTAAGTAACACCCCAGTCTCAAGGTATACCAAACTATAACAATCCCATGTATCCTTTTATGGGTCAAGAAGGAGGATGCTATTATCCCATTGGCTAAGGCCATGGTATTTACAACAACCACATTTACATGAACCAATCTATTCAGGGGGCATGGAACCAAATGGCACAACCTAGGTCATCTTTCTTATCTACGATGAACTTCCCTAACTTAGCAAAGTTGACCAACGATCTAGTTTCTCATGATTTGATCTGATCGATTGTCCCTGCCACGCTTCCTCTAGACATTCCAATATTCGAAGGTAAGAATGGTGAGGACCTTGGAGAGCACATTACCACTTTCCACCTATGGTGCTCTTTCAATTTTTTGAACCGTGATTTCGTTTGTTTATGACTGGTTCAACGCACCCTCATGGGTCATGTGGCAAAATAATATATAGAGTTGTCTGGGGGCACATATTGGACATTCAATGACCTAGACATAACCGTTCTGAACCAATTTCAACTACCTGTGTATTATGATGCTAGTATTGAACTCCTGTTGACATTTCAGCAAGAGAAATCTATGCACATATCATACCATATTCAAGAGTGGCATAGATGAAAGCAGTTGATTAAGGCCAACATTCCTCAAGTTGTTGTTTCCATATATAGCGAAGGATGTTTCCACATCTAGAGTTATGAATGAGGAAGAGTGACCCAACCAACATTTGGTAGGTTTTTAAGCTTTGAAAAATTCTAGCACTTCGATTGCTTTGCCTACCTCGATAGGTTTGTCTCAACAGGTCTTCCTCAATAGATCAGTCTCAAAAATTTATCCTCAACAAGGTTTCCTCGACAGGTCCTTCTCGACGGTTGAACTTCTAAACTGTTATAACTTCTTTGTAACTGAACGTAATGGGTAGTCACCCAAGCATCTCAAAATTCTATATAAACATGCACACTAATGTAATATACAACAATTCTAATTCCTCCATCTTTCATGGAGAAGAAGTAATAAATTGGTTCGAATTCTTGCATTTTGTCTGTACGTATACTTTCTGTCAATCTAAGTGTATTTTCTGCTTTTTTGGTTCTTTTTTATGCTTCCACCATAACATAGCTCGACTCATTTAGTCAACTGTTGTCCCCAGTGTGCACCTGGGCATGAACCAGATCATTTGTATCAGAGAAATATCTTGTCTGGAGATTAAGTTACATAAGCACTTCCATCGAATTTATTTAACTTATGCATGTTCAAACACACTCGCAAACTCAACAAAAAAAGAAAACACTTCCTTCGACTTCAGAAAATATTGCCGAAGAAGTAGACAATAGACATGCAATTGGTGAGATAGAGCAGGTCATAGAAAAAGCACTGTCTTTCCAGCAGACCGAAATGTTCACCCAGTTCAATGATATTCTCATGCGAGTCAATTTTAACTCCTATGAATCCTCTACGTGAAATCACTCCGATAAAATCAACCCCTTCAAAGTGAAAATGAATATGGACATACCGAACCTTGAAGGAAATATTGACAATGAATCCGTCAACGATTGGGTACAACAAATGGAACCTTATTATGCAGTGGATCAACTCTCTGAAGTGTAAAATATCACCATTTCATCCTTAAAGATGTCAACCTCCATACATTGCTAGTGGGAGAATCTATCGACAAAGATGGAAAAGAAGAAGACCCCATCGACACAAGGGTAAAATTTGTCGAATATGTCCAGAAGGAGTTCTACCCGCCCAAGTATCTTGAACAATAGTATAAGAAGTGGAAGAATCTAAGGAAATGGAAATACCAGTATGTATAGAGTTACACTGACGAGTTCTATTGACTCATTGCTAGACTTGGCATCGATGAAGACGAGAAATTGCTTTTCTTGAAGTACATTAGCGGTTTATCCCCATACATACAGCAAGAGATGGAGTTTTTTATTGTTAATATGCTTGTGGATGGATTTAATTTACACCCACAAGATTGAAGCTAAACATAAAGGAAAAACGCATTTCACAAACAAGCCGACAGGTCGAACACTTGACAAGAAGTCACCAGCTGAATCACATAATCACATGACAATGCAAGCCGATAATGCAAACTTGCCTACTTCATTTAGCCTTTTGAAGATGAAGTACTATGTGACATGGCACCGTTTTCTGTAGTCGACTCCCTATTCGATAAACCCTACCTATCAGATTGACATGGTACATATCAGTCATGGCCTCAGAAAGTGATTTCCAAAATCCGAAATCAATGGTATGGCATACAAGAGCGACAACCCACATAAATAGTTTCTATGATATCTACCAAACAAACAAAGAAGCTTATCAATCATGCTCAAAAGTTTGCATTAATCATGATAGAGCCTCAACATTCCAGGAAGACTGTAGGAACGAGTCGACTCAACGATCATTGCATCCCCCAATAACAACAACAAATCGATAACATTCTTCAGGAATATCAGAACATATTTCAAGCACTAGACGACGTAACTCTGCATTGTCAGGTAAAAAAATCCATTGAAATTTTTCCTGGTTCTTCATTACCTAACGACGAGAAAGAAGCCACAATGTTTTAGAATATGCTTCCATTTCAAACTAGCACGTCCTCAGCTGGTGAACACCTAGGGATTATTCTTGGGAGTAGGGTAGGGTTATTTTTATCTTTATTCCAAGTCGTAAAGAATAAACACCATAACCCCCTTGGCCCGTCGTTGGATTCAAACTTCCATGTCTATGTATATATATCCGCCGTCATCCTTATTATTCACACAGTTGCATCTAGTGTTATTTTTTATGCATACTTCAAAAGTTCCTTTCCTTTACAGATGTCAAGAAATACCATTTTATCTTTAATTTCTCTTTCTCTTTCTCTTTCTCTTTTAGGAGAGCCTCCACTTTCTTTTTTCTTTCTCATCCATGAGTATTAGTATTGCCCAAATGACATGCCTTTCAACTCTCAATATCCATGTCCTCTTCCTGCTCATTTAAACACAACAAACTAATTACGTTTGTAATGCTAAATAAAATCCACTGCCTTTGCTAGTAGAGTCGGATGCAGATATGGAAAAGGTTAACTTAGAATTTAAACACTAAACACTCAACCTTTACACTTTGCTAAATTAAGTGTTTTTAGCTAAAACGTCAAACTCATATTTTCTGTTAAATTAAGACATGTTTGGAAGATTAACACTCATAAATAAAGGCTCCAAAGAAGCTGTAATGTTTTAGAATATGCTTCCATTTCAAATGAGTTATGAATGATATTTTCACTACCTATGAAATTTATTGTTCGAGAATGATTAAATAATTGTTTCACTTGCCCCATGTGTCTGTCACCAATGCTTTTTGAAAGAGAGTGAATGGGATACATAATATTACATCTTGTACAAGTTATACACTTATAAAGTAAGTAAAGTACCTATAATATGGTTGGTAGTTTTTCAATCAAATACAAGGACATGTATATTTTTTATGAGAGCGTATTATTGCAACTCAATCAAGATGGAATTCCACTTGTGAACAAGAAAATTCAAAAACCTTTAGCCCAACCAAAAATGAATATGGACCTATGATCCATAGTAATCCCTCACTTCAAGCAATAAATGAGTGACATTTCACTATGAACCCTTAACAATAGGCCTTCACTAAGATGATGGAGAAGCATCGTGTTCCCTAGAATATGTTTCCTCAATAGACTACCAAAATGACAAATATTTGGTGCAAGGGAGCTAGTGATTTTGGGGATAATACTAGTTTTGTTGAGACTCGAAACTCTATAATATTCTAAATGGATACAAGGAATCCCCATTATAAATATACTCATTTTCAAATTTCATTACATAAGATTAAAATTCCACATAATAAGGGTTATAAGTACAAAAGTTGTAGATTCAATATTTTATGTTGATTTTTTTTACGACTACACTAGAAATAAGAACAAATTATATCATGGAGGAGCATCTTTTGGCCCTGGAAACATTCTACATTAAGGTTTGTATGGACGTAAGCAAAAACAATACAAAGCTGATAATTTTGTGTCTTAAGAGGAATACCATCCCAACAAATATTAAATTTAAAGATGTGACAACAAAGATTGTCCAATACAACAAGTACCTTTGTTTATAATTCAATAAAAGACTAATTTTGGACACACACATAAGAAAAATAATATGGGGAGGATGGAATGCCACCCACATTACTCAAAATATTTGTTGGATGGTAAAAACGTTTATCTCTATTTATCCTCTCTTTTTTTTTATGGAATTGAAGGTGATTATCCCTTAAATTCACCCATTTTCTCATATTTTATTTCTATTTTCCATCCTAAAAACCTTGGAACTTCTCACTTTAAATATTGGTACCTATTTCGCTCACCAGTTGTTTAGACATTAATATTTTTACTAAGTAATTGCTTGCAATGCTTATTTTAGCACGATTTTAAGAGTATTGTGTTGAAAATGTATGGGAACTTGTAAGTATGTTGATGAACGATTTTTAGTGATATATATACTCATGATTTATGAATGAAATTTTCACTACCTATGAAATTTATTGTTCCAGAATTATTATATAATTGTTTCACTTGCACCATGTGTCTTTCACCAACGCTTTTTGAAAGCGAGTGAATGTGATACATAATATTACATTTTGTAAGAATTATACACTTATAAAGTAAGTAAAGTACCTATAATATAGTTGGTAGTTTTCCACTTGAATACAAGGACATGTATATTTTATGAGAACATATTATTGCAACTCGATCAAGATGAGACTGTACTTCTGAACAAGAAAATTCAAAAACCTTTAGCCCAACCAAAAATGAATATGGACCTATGATTCATAGCAACCCCTCACTTCAAGCAATAAAGGATTTAGATTTCACTATGAACCCTTAAAAATAGGCCTTCACTAAGATTATGAAGAAGCACCATGTTCCCTAGAATATGTTTCCTCAATAGACTACCAAAATGACAAATATTTGGTGCAAGGGAGCTAGTGATTTTGGGGATAAGACTAGTTTTGTTAAGTCTCGAAACTCTATAATATTCTAAATGGATACAACGAATCCCCATTATAAAAATACTCATTTTCAAATTGTGTTACATAAGATTAAAATTCCACATAATAAGGGTTATAAGTACAAAAGTTGTAGATTCAATATTTTATGTTGATTTTTGTTAGGACTACACTAGAAATAATAACAATTTATATAATGGAGGAGAATCTTTTGGACCTGGAAACATTCTACATTAAGGTTGGTATGGAGGTAATAAAAAACAATACAAAGCTGATAATTTTGTGTCTTAACAGGAATACAATCCCAACAAATATGAAATTTAAAGATGTCACAACAAATATTGTCCAATACGACAACTACCTTTGTTTATAATTCAACAAAAGAGTAATTTGGGACACACACATAAGAAAAATAATATGGGGAGGATGGAATGCCACCCACATTATTCAAAATATTTGTAGGATGGTAAAAACGTTTATCTCTATTTATCCTCTCTTTTTTAATTGAATTGAAGGTTATTTGGTGATTATCCTTGAATTTAACCCATTTTTCTCATATTTTATTTCTATGTTCCACCCTAAAAACCTTAGAATTTTTCACTTTAAATATTGGTATCTATTTCTTTCACCATTTGTTCAGACATTAACATTTTTACTAAGTAATTGCTTGCAATGCTTATTTTAGCAGGATTTTAAGAGTTTTGTGTTGAAAATGTATGGGTTGTGTTAGCTCTCCAGGAAACTCCTCTAGGTTGTAGGTCGAGGATGCCTAGTAAATTCAATATTTCTTCAATGGTTTACTAAATGGATTAAGTCAGATGACCTATAAGACCTCACTCACCCAAGACATGCATAAAACTCAATCAAATAGATAAGGCTTCTAACTATCAATGTTCAGAGGGTTGATAATAAGGTGAATAAATGGAGAACTCACGATGCTGGCAGATTCATATAGAAAGCAATCACATATAAATGGATAATCATAAGAAGGAAAAATACTTGCAATTCAACTCATCCACACATAGA
The DNA here is from genome assembly GCA_001517045.1 of Pseudotsuga menziesii. Lineage (NCBI taxonomy): Eukaryota > Viridiplantae > Streptophyta > Pinopsida > Pinales > Pinaceae > Pseudotsuga > Pseudotsuga menziesii. The sequence goes on from LPNX011221901.1 coordinate 350,682, forward strand.
TAGGATGACAACTATTTATTATTAGATAAAAAGAATAAACCTGAATCAGACATTCAAGCACAAGTACATATCAAAAAAGAGATGGAACCTGAACATATAATGGCAAAGGAGATTATATTAAGTGATGAATAACATGAAAAGCTTGATAACAATAAGGGTCTAAAAGTATCTGAAGTCGAACCCTTGATTCAACATTAGTCCTAGGATTTATAACCTTCACAAAATTTATTTCAGATCCAGAAAAGTTGGATCTGATTTACTAAAAATAGATAACATAATTGTTTTTGAAAAAATTAGGTCAAAAATGCTAACTTAAGTGCTAGCCTATCTAACTCTAATACTTGTTCACTCCTTGAACTCTTTAACAACTATAGTGATCACTGAAGTAGAACTAGGCCCTATTATCTGACAGATAAGTCACGGTTTGTCAAAAGTAGGTAGCGTTTATGACCCTTTTCACCTCGCTGACACCTTCAAAACACGAACAAACCGAATCTGCTGGTGCTTTAATTAATATTCAACTTCATAACTCATCCATGAGGTGTCTGGATAAATCAAAATTGGTTATGTGTGGAAGCATGTATTTCTTGCATTGTTTTCGTGCTTTCGATGGTTAAGAGAACAAAATTCTGGGTCTGTAAGCTGTTGAAAGCTCTACTTTCAGTGGCTAATGAACAACTGATGCATTCTCCTTAGCCACCGAAAGCTCCATTTCTGCAAAATTTTAATTATTATTTTAATCACCCTTTTACATCTTTACTTCTGTCCTTCTGGTACTTCTTCAACCTGTATAGGTTTTATAATAATAGTAGCATCATGGGCTGCCTCTGGATCCTGAAGGCTTATTGCTGCCTCTGCTAGGGTAAGGTGAGCCTGAGAGATAGGGTTTGAGATTTTCTTCTGCAACCTCGATAGTCTGACCATCCTGTAGAGCCTAGAGTTGTCCTTCATTAATCTTAGATTCCTTTTTTGCTGCAGGATATACATACCTCTCATTTCTAGAAGAGAATTATGCAATTCAGTATTTTTCTTGGTTAATCTTGCATTATTTCTTTTGATCTCTCTCTCTAAGAGCTCTAGTTCATGAACCATGCACTAAACATTAAATTGAGAGAAATGTAGAGTAAATGAACCATGCAAGGCTCCATCCTGGCCGACCACCACTAAACAGTAAGACAATGAACCCTTGTACAACCATTAAAACCCTATACCAAAATGCATTATGTCAAGCTAGGTCAACTAGACATGTGTCAAACCACACCCCCAATATCTCTCACATCAAGCACTGACAACCCGAACATTACAAATAACTTAGGTTTACAAAAAAAAATCATCTCCCACATCAAGCACGGATGGCCTAAACATTATACAAAAATTAGGTTTGCAAAAAAATATCTAAGGGTACGGACACATCAATCCAACACTACCATCAATATATGTTCCCTGCAGGGACATAAATAATTAAAATTTATGTAGAGCATTGATGTTCTTGGGTGGATAAAATTTGGATGCATGGCATAATTTTGTAAAACACCACCCCAATTTATTTATAACCATAATATTCATAACTATATGATGTAGGAGGCATGATTCTGGGTGTTGGATTTCTTGGGAGTCGTACATGAAATAAGGAGCGAAAGGAGCCCTTGGGTAAGACCTTGGAACACATATATGGTGAGGTAGGAAGGGAGAGCCCTTGTTGGACAATGAATAGAGAGAGGAAAAGAAGGGAGGCCGAGAGTTTAGGCAATAAAATGATAATTCAAGAAACTATGAAGAGAAAAGAAAGTATAAGGAGAATAGATAGAAAGAGTAGAAGACATGGAATGAAGAGGAAAACACAAAAGGTGAGCTAAAGAACACAATAAACAAAATTTACATTTTTTTCATGATTTTTTTCGTGTATGTAGGCCTAACTGAGATTGATATTAATGGACGTAGATTTAATAGATGAAGAAACTTATCATTCACATGTTGAGAAACTTGTCCACTTGCAATCCCTAACCCTAATCCATGCATACACTATTGTCATTGTGCCATCCTTGAAAAAACTATTGTCTTCTTCATGACTGATGATGTTTCCTTTCTAGCATTCTTTAACCAAATTGGAAACTGCACCCTCCTTGATGAAAATTTTCCTTCTTTATGACTGAATGCTTTCCCTGCACTTTTTTGTTTTAAAACTACCTTGCTTTTCTTTTCTTTTGATTCTTGCCATCTTTTTATGACATATTGCTCTTGTCAGTTTTTTTGTACAGTTGCTATTTTTCATCATAGGCAAGTTGGATTTCCTGATGCACCCTCATGGTTTTACAACTCATTCCTTCATGTCATTATTTATCATGCTAATTAAATAATTACATACAAATAACCATAATTTGGAAATTAACCTAGTACATGCCTCCATATTATTAAATAATTTTTATTCCCTAGGAAACCTTCATTTAATTCTTGTAAAACCCCCTAGGAACTTGACATGGTCAACATTTAATGTCCTTCAAGGGAGTGACATGAGAATCATCCCCTCCCAAGTGTAATACCCTATGTGTTAAGCCCGTGACATCTGTAATTTCTAATTTTTAATTATTGTGGCACAACATGCCGGAAAAAAAGGGTCTTGAAGGACCTAGAGACATTATTATTATTTTGTAAATAATTAATTAATGAAAACAACTAACACATTGGGGACCACTAAAAGAGTATGGGAGGCCTAGATCCACAATGTGAGGTTGAATGCCAACATTCCTAGCACTTTAGAACTTGTTTGGGTGATCTTGGTACATATTTATGTCTTCGTGGCTTTATTAGTTGATGATCACCCAAACATTGTACAATGAACCCAACTTTTAATTATTTTAGCCTATGTTGGTAATATTGAGCCTAATTCATGATTTAGTGGGCCTCCTTGGTGCTTGGGTAAGTTCCACTTGTTGATTGAGCCCCTTTTTTGTTTTTGTAACCCATTTGTGGAGGTTGCACTTGGTTTTGTAACTCCCATTTGCACAAGTGATCCCTCATTGGCTATTTTTAGCCTTAACACCTCAAAAGTTGTGTAAATAATTATGTAACTCCTTGTGCAAATACTTTTGTAACTCCTTGTGTAACTCTTGTGTAAATCCTTGCATAACCCCCCCTTTTCTATTTTGGGAAGATACCTTGGCTTGTGTGATTCCTCACCTCATTAATTTTGATTCCTCTTCACGGATAATGTGACCACACATGAATTTGAGTGGGGTGGAGTGGCTTCAAGTCACACTGCTTGCAATTTGAATTGCTTCGATTGGATTAGAGTTAACCTATTGTGTTTGAATTATCCCCCTTGGATTGACTCAAGTTGGATTACCTTGGTTTGGTTTGACCCCATTGAGTTAGAATTACCTTATTTGGTCTACAAATCCATGTTTGATATCCTTGGTTTGGGTTTTTTTTTTTATGTTTCTTTTGGATGGTTGTTGATTATGGTTGTTCATACCTTTTGTTATCACCTATGCTAAAATTTAAGGATTGTTACATAAGCATCTACACGAATTCCCCTGCAAAGGTTTAGACCAGTGAAAGAAAAAAGTAAGGTATGAAATCTTTCCATATCACATGACTTTGAAGGATATTGATGGGGATTCTTTATGCTCTAATGGGATTTATTCATTGCTTTAAAATGAAAAATTATTGAAAACCTTGAGTTTTATCCTTATAAATATGCATGAATATGAAAAATCTGATCAAAGTTAAAAGATGACCGGAATGGACGGCCTGGATGCACAACGGAGAAGATCAAAGGTTGCAAATCATTTCCAACAAGGAAAAATTGGGAGTGGAAAAGTGGAAGAGGAAAAATTCGGTTGTGAAAGATGGTAAACCCGAATTCCTCTTTCCATAGTCTGAGATTTGATGATCAAGGATGGAGTAGGTAAAAAACAACGGTCTAGGAAAAAGGCAGAAGCAAAAGAGGCAAAAATACGGCCATAAAAAGTTAAAAGCCCGCTTTCCTCTTTCTGCCAGCCCGTAACGTGCCCCCACTTTGATCATAGATCAAAGATTTAGAGAGCTTATGCATAGATCAACAACCCAGAAGGGAGATGAAAGGAGGGAGTAGAAATACAAAAATTTGGTTATGGAAAGTTGGAATCCCACTTTTTGCCAGCCCGTAATATTTAGGGTTCAGAGAGATTTCGCATTGATCAACAGCCCGAAAGGGAGTAGAAAGGTGGAATTGGAAAAATCAAAATTGAGCATCATGAAAGCATAAATCCCACTTTCCAATTTCCTCATCCCGCAGCTTGATCTCAGATCAACGATGGGGAAAGTTTCTATCTAAGAGCGACGGTGCAGAAAAGAGCAGACATGCAAGGAGAAATGAACATTTCAAATTTGTGAAATCTTATACACCCCATAGGTTTTGACGACTGATATTTGATTATGTTGAATATCAATGCCTGGAGTGGTTTCACTGATAGAACACACACGCGAGAAGTCATTCCTCATATCAATGAAATTCGATAAAGGGTTGCAGATTCAATGGCTATGATCAGATCCTGGTGAAGATCTACGGTCGAAGATTATTTCGCTAATGAAACTAGCACGGGGAAATAAATTTCTCAATCAAGCGGAATTGGATAGAACCCGCATATTTCAATGGCCAAGATCAGTGACTGATAAATATCCATAGTGGAGGTGGATTCTACTGCTAGAACTAGCACGAACAAACAAATATTTCATATCTACAGAATTTGGTAGACACCACAAATTTCAATGGCCGAGATCAACAATCGATCAAGATCAATGGATAGGAAAAATTCCACTAGTTCAAAGTGTTGTTGGTTTAATTTTCTAGAACTGAGTGGAACATTAAACTGTGCAATTCAATACACGTGTAGGTGCATCTGAGTTTTTTCCAAATAGATCAATGGTCCAAAACTATTTCACTAGTTGAAGATGCAGGGATGAATGAAATTGTTGTAGGATACTTTAAGATCCTCTGAACAGTCGTTTTCATTAAGCAGACCTAAGTCCTAGGTGTCAAATTTTCTCAAATTGATCTACCACACACATTCCAACATGCTTTCTTGATTTGTTTGTGGTCATGGCAAATCTTCCAGATCAAAATTTGTTAGGATTTTGTGTGTGCGGGTTTGATTCCCATATTAGAACTGATTTTGACTCTGTTTCAAGGTTGGTCTCGGGAGCTTAGTACTCTATAAATGTAACCTCTACGGAGGAGTAAATGGGTCCAACATTCATATTGTGAAGCCTCTGTGCTTGGTTTTGTAGCTCTGCAAGTTTCTTGGTAGTATTAATACAAAGTATTCCATGAGAGTCTTAGATTCATCACAATGTTTAATTTTCAGTCTGTGTTCCCCTATTTGCTTCATTTTCGTGTATCTGTAGTTTCTGCTAATGTGTTTCTAGTTGTATGCAAGGAATTCATTCTTTGTTAAGAAATCCTTGCATCAAATAACATGTTTGTTATGTGTTTATGGTAAATGTCTTGTTATTCATGCTCTGATAGATGCTCAATTTCAGTTATCATCCTTCACTATTTCTTCTGCTAAAGGTGTTTTAGGAGATTCATCCACTGATAGGTGCCTCCTGTTTCATCGTGATTCTTCTCATCCCCCCCTGCCATCTCTCAAAGATATTTTGCTGAATACGAATACCTATTTTGTCTAAAACTACAAAGGTTATCACTGGTCATTATTTTTTGTAAGCCCTTGAATGTTTCAGGCTTTGAATCCATTTCCCAATGGTGTCGTCTATTTGTTTTTCTTACACTCTTTAAAATCCAAACAACCCACTCCCTTTAGAAATATATCCTTATGAATGCTTGTTTAAAGATATATGTGTATGTGAATGTTCCTGTGACAAAGAGAGATCCCTATTTGACTGTATAGGCTCAAATACAGTCTAAAATTTTGTTTGAAATCGTTACCTCAGTGATTCTCCTACCACAACTATAGGAAAAGTATTGGGTGATAACATCTTGGCATTGTTTCTAGGCAATAATCACTATTATCTCTTTGGGAAACTGACATTGTTTTAGTTCTATGACCTGGTTGAGTAGCTAGTAATAGACACATATTGGTTGTATATTCTCTGGCGACTCCACTCAAAGCTTTTGGAAAGTGACTCCACTAGGGAGACTGGAGGCTAGAAGGACCGATACGGGGAGGAGGGTTCAAATATTCTCTGGGTACTAAGCAACAAAGTTTTAGATTTGACTGTTTATGGTGAAAAATGCTCAAACATAAAGAAGGTTGTGCCTCTTTCACCTAGTGACTCCATCTTCAAAGAATCCAGTCTTCAGAATGTTCTATGGAAAATCCACTGTCAAAGGGGTTGCAAAGTTTGAGGAGTTGATTCAGTTTCTTCATCGTCAAGATGAGTTCTATAGATGTAAGGTATGCTCCTATGAATCGTGCTCACATTCCTGGTTTTCCAAATTGAATACCTAATATTGATTGGCAAGCATATCTTCCAAGATTCAAAGATCAAAAGGGTGATGATGTTGCCCTTCATTTGCTTAGATTTCATAAGCATATACATAAGTTGGGAGTTGAATTGCATGAGGATTATTTAATGAAAATGTTCATGGTTAGTTTAGAAGGGAATGCAAGGTCATGGTATGAGGGATTTCCAATAGAGAGTTTATATTCCCTTAGAGAATTTCATACAGTATTTCATGAAAATTTTAAAGATCAATATCCTTCTTTGCTATTAATTCAAGATTATTGCACGCATGATAACAAGTTCATTGAAAATTTGAAAGACATATACGGTGATGATCAGTATATGGATGGAGAGATTTTAGAAATTTTACATGAATACTCATTTCAAAAAGAAATACAAACTAGTTTCCATGATATTCGAGAAAATTCCCAGCAGTTGGTAATGTCCACCTTGACTAAAATTGACATAAGCCAAAGCTCTGATTCAACTAGTTACCTTTCTTTCCCTGAAGTTGACAATAGTTTGCAGCGGTCTTGTCAATATTTGTGTGACCAAGAAGGAATTTGGTACTGTCAATCAAATCGTTCCTCATATCATTCAGCTTCTGAAATTTTGTTACAAGAGGAGGTTTCCCCTGTTCAATCAGAAATCACCCTTTTGTAGCAGCAATTTCTTCAAAGACATAATATGTTTTATGAAGAATGCCATCATCCTGTTACAAACCTTGTTAATGGTAGTTTTAAAGAATATTTTATCCCACTTGTTTATGATGAGCAGGAAGGTGATGTACAAGAAGAGGGTCATACTAATTTTCTTTATGAGGAATGCAATCAACATGTTGAAAATTTTGTTAGTAATGTTTTTGAAAATTTCAGCTTGCCTATATATGATGAATGTAAGAATGGCTACTTGGATAACGCACCTCAAAAACTGGCAGGCTGCAATAATAGATTGGATCACCAAGATGAAGAGGAGGATTCCAAATGGGATATTTCTTTATGTTTTTCAAATTCAGAAATTAGTTTTCTTGATTGTATTGAAGAACACAATGATATTTCCTTTGAAACACTTGGAAGGGATCAGGTTTCAAATTCTGAGATTTTAGATGAACAAGTTGATGTCTCATTTGCAAATTATCATGAACACATTTTTCAACATTCCTTTGAAGATAAGTTTGGTAGGGTGCTAGAGGAGTTATAGTTGGAGCAGCCTTGTCATGACAAGCACATAACATAAATGTTTGCAGGTAGTCATGACCTAGTGGCTGAATATGTGGACAAGCTTTGCAGTGGGAATGGTGGGTTATGTGTGTGTAGTAAATATCATGTCTCTCATCATAACGTTTTCCATTAAGCTTTTCATCTCTGATCACGCATAATGAAGAATTTACTTGAATGGGCATTGGTGCTCAGTAAGTAGGGTAGGTAGGTGTGAATAAGCTCAACATGGTGAGCATTTCTTTTAGCAAATTTTCAATTTGTTTTCAGCATCAGTTCAGTTTTTGTTTTCAGAGCATGTTGGGGATTTTAGGAAAATCTTGGGACAAGCCCAATGGATTAGGAACTTGGTCTACAGGGTTCTTTTCTACCTCACAGGGAGGATAGCATCCCTGAGTTGGAGCAACTATTAGCACATGTGCTAAAATTTAAGGATTGTTACATATGTATCTACACTAATTCCCCTACAAAGGCTTAGACCAGTGAAAGAAAAAAGTAAGGTCTGAAATCTTTCCATATCGCATGACATTGAAGGATATTGATGGGGTTTCTATATGCTCTAAGGGTATTTATTCATTTCTTTGAAATGAAAAATTATTGAAAATCCCAAGTTTTAGCCTTATAAATATTCCTGAATAAGAAAAATATGATCAAAGTTAAAAGTTGATCAGAATAAATGGCCTAGATGCACAATAGAGAAGATCAAAGGCCGCAAATAATTTTTGACAAGGAAAAATCAGCAGTCAAAACTTCAAAAGAGGGAAAATTTAGTTGTGAAATATGGTAAACCGGAATTCCTCTTTCCATAGTATGAGATTCGATGGTCAAGGATGGTGTCGGGACAAATCAACAGTATAGGAAAAAGGTGTAAGTGGAAGAAGAAAAAATACAGCCACAAAAGTTGAAATCCATCTTTTCACTTTCTGCCAACCTGTAATGCGCTCCCACTTTGATCATAGATCAATGGTTCAGAGATCTTCTGCATAGATCAATGACCTGAAAGGGAGTGGAAAGGAGAGAGAAGAAATACATAAATTTGGTTATGGAAATTTGGAATCCCACTTTCTACTTTCCTCAAGGCCATAAGATCTATAGTTCAGAGAGATTCCACATAGATCAACAACCCAGAAGGGAGAAGAAAGGAGGAATCAGAAAAATCAAAATTGAGCATTGTGAAATAATAAATGCCACTTTCTGATTTCCATAACCTGTAGCTTGATCTCATATTAACGGAGGGGAAAGTTTATGTCTAAGATTGACGGTGTAGAAAAGAGTAGACATGCAAGGAGAAATGAACTTTTTGGATTTGCAAAATCTTGTACACCCCATAGGTTCTGAAAAATGAGATTGATGATGTTGAAGATCAACGGCTGGAGTGGATTTCATTGATAGAACATGCACGTGAGAAGTCGTTCCTTAGATCAGTGGAATTCGAGAGAGGGTATGAGATTCAACGACTATGATCATAGACTAATGAATATCTATGGTCGAATATTATTCCGCTTATGCAACTAGCATGGGAAAATAAATTTCTCAACCTAGTGGAATTGGGTAGAACTCATAGCTTTCAACGGCCCAGATCAATGACTGATAAAGATCGATGATGGAGGTGGATTCTGCTGCCAAAACTAGCACAAACAATTTTTTTTTCAGTTCTTTGGAATTTGGTAGACCCCGCAACTTTCAATGACTCATATCAATGACCAATCAAGATCAATGGATGGAAAAAATTATGCTACTTCAAAGTGTTTTGGGTTAAATTTTCCACAACTCGGCATAATTTTACAGAGTGTGGAAGTCAATACACGTGTAGGTGCATCCGAGTGTGTGCCAAACAGATCAACAATCTAAAAAAATTTCGTTGGTTGAAGATGCAGAGATAAATGAAACTGTTGCAGGTTGCTCGAAGATCCTTTGAATAGTCGTTTTCATCAAGCAGGCCTAAGTCCTAGGTGTCAATTTTCCCAAATTGATCCACCACGCACATTCCAGCATGCTTTCCTAATTTGTTTGTGATCATGGTGAATTTTCTAGATCGGAATTTGTAAGGATTTTTTGTGTGCAGGCTTGATTCTTGTATCAAAACTGATTTTGGCTCTGTTTTGAGGTTGGTATCGGGAGCTTACTACTCTATAAATGTAACCTCTAAGGAGGAGTAAAGGGGTTTGACATTCATATTTTGAAGCCTATGTGCTTGGTTTTGTAGCTCTACAACTTTATTGGTAGTATTGATGCAAAGTATTTCATGAGTGTCTGAAATTCATCACAGTGTTCAATGTTCAGTCAGTGTTCCCCTGTTTGCTTCATTTTCATGTATGTGTAGTTTATGCTAATGTGTTTCTAGTTGTATGCAAGGAATTCATTCTTGTTAAGAGCTCCTTGCATCAGATAACGTGTTTGTTATGTGTTTATGGTAAATGTATTGGAATTCATCCTCTGCTAGATGCTCCATTTCAGTTATCATCCTTCACTATTTCTTTTTCTAAAGGTGTTTTAGGAGATTCATCCATATATAGGTGCCTCATGTTTCATTGGGCTTCTTCTCGTTTCCCCCTACCATCTCTCAAAGATATTTTTCTGAATACTAACACCTATTTTTCCTTAGACTACGAAGGTTATCATTGGTCATTATTTGTTGGAAGCCATTGGATTTTTTAGGATTTGACTCCATTACCTAATGTTTCCATCAATTCGTCTGTCTTACACTCTTTAAAATCCAAACAACCCATTCCCTTCAGAAATCTAGCTTTCTAAATGCTTGTTTAAAGCTATATGTGTATGTGAATGTTCTTGTGACAAATAGAGAGCCCTCTCTGGCTATATAGGCTAGAATACAGTCTAAATATTGGTTTGGAATGGTTACCCTAGTGATTATCCTACCACAACCATAGGAAAATTATTGGGTGATAAAACCTTTGATGGTAAGAACTTGGGAAACCATGAATGCTCTACTATGTGAATGGAATTTGTGCTTGAAGCACTATGATATTGGGAAACCACAAATGATCTTTCAAGACGAACATCCCATTACATTCACTGACAAATGCCTTTCTGGAAAGAGTTTATCCACCTCTACATATGAGAAGGAAATGATGACTATTTTGCACACAGTACAAAAGTGGTGGCCATCCCTCTTAGAGAATCCTTTTGGCATCAAGACGGATCACCAGAGTTTGAAATATTTCCTATAACAATGGGTCTCATCCCTAACACAATAGAAATGGGTTAGAAAACTCAGGGATTATGACTATAAGAAGGCTCAGGACAATCTTGTGGTGGATGCTCTTTTCCACACATTTGATGCCCATGTTTCTCTTTCAGTTATTTATCTGCCTATTCCAACTTGGTTACACTATGTTTAGCAAGGCTATGTCAATGAATCCTCATTATCTGAAATCATCCAACTGTTGGCCAGTAAACCTTCAATGGTACCACATTTCTCTTAGGATGTCTCTTCTCTAATATACAAGGGTCATATGGTGCTTCCCTAGAGCACAGATATTAAACATGCAGTCTTTTATGAACTCCATTATTCTCCGTCGGCAGGGCACTCTAGGTTCATGAAAACATATGGGAGGGAACGATGTCACTTCTTTTGTAAAATAATGAAATGAGAACTTCAACATATGGTTTCCAAATGTTCTCCTTGTTAGCGTCACCAAGGTGAAACTACACTCTTTTTCGGATTGCTCGAACCTTTTCCCATCCCTACAAGGATTTGGACATATATTTCGATGGATTTCATTCAAGGGCTCCCCAAATATGGAGGGAAGACCATAATCTTGGTTTTGGTTGATCGGATCTCCAAATATCATCAATTTTGTGCCCGCAGTCCTCCATATACCACCTCCTCAATCACACAAATTTTCATGGACAAGATATTCCTTCTTCATGGAATCCCTTCTTCCATTGTCTCAGACCACAACTCACCTTTCACAAGTCATTTTCTCCTTAATGACACCAAGCTGAATATGAGTTCAGTTTATCACCCACCAATAGATGGTCCGAATGAAGTCATCAATAACTGTTGGGAAACTTATCTTCGTTGTTTCACCTCTGAAGAACAACATCTGTGGGAAAAGTGGCTCCCTTTCACTGAATGGTGGTACAATACTTCCTACCATACTGCATCTCAAATGACTCCATATGAAGCAGTTTATGGTCACACACCTCCAGTACTCCTTCCATACACCCCCAGCAATTCACCAGTTCAGGCCATTGGCATGGTTCTTTGAAACCGACATTAGATTCTTCACCTTTTGCAGGACAATCTTCACATGGCCAGAACCTACATGAAACACCAAACCGATCAGCACCGCTCTAAGCGCACTTTTCAATTCGATGACATGTTTTTTCTTCGTCTGCAGCCTTATAAGCAATCCTCCTTGAAACTCAATGGGAATCAAATTCTCACTACAAAGATCTCTCGTCCATATACAGTTATTCAAAAGATTGGGTATGTTTCTTATAAATTGGCACTTCCTCCTTCTTCTCACATTCAGCAAGTGATTGGCACCAACATCAGAGCACAAATTTTTTTACCAGAATGGGATAATGAAGGATCCATCAGAGTCAGATCCGGTGGCCATCCTCAATAAGTGCACTTGTCAGCTTCGCTCTTGGTCCAACACAGAGGTCTTAATTCAGTGGCACAACATGCAACCTGAGGATGCTACATGGGAACCGCTCCTTTAGATTCAACAACAGTTTCCACATCTAAAGCTTTGAGGACAAATCTTTTTTTTAAGAGGGAGGGGATGTTAAGAACCCATGTCAACCCTCCTATTTATTTTTTTAGTATATTTTATCAGGCGTTAATGATTTTTAATTCATCCCATTAGTATGTTGTATTATCCCACATTCATGGGGAGTAAGTAATAGTTGTTAAGTTGTCTATTATTATGTTGCATTATCCCACATTCATGGGGGGTAATAGTTCTTTAGATTAGACTTAGTATTTAAGTATGTGTTGAGGCTAATGAAAGCATCAAAGAGTAATTTTGTATTGATATTTCTCAAAGGAGGTTGCCCCCTTGAAGCGACCTGTGATGAATAAAATCTCTTTTGTGCTCCAATATTTATGTTATATCGTGCATTTTGATTGTTCATTGTAGGAGGTTCTCCACATCTTATTACATGGATTTTTCCATATTGGGTAAAGTGATGATTCCTGATATGTCTAAGGATCATATCCAACCATCATGAAACAACTCTCAGACAGATTCAATTCACAAGTTGAGAAAGCATCGTGAAATTGAGATCTGAGTCTTTCTAGAGTCTAGTGGATCTCTAACAAGATCCTCAGCTGCTTGAATGGTTTTCTTAGCCCACTTGGGATGAATGGGTGAGTCATGATATGAATGCATGTCATTATCATAATCATCATCAATATTAGAATCATAAATATTAGAGGAATCATCATCACTTACATCATCATGGAGTGGAGTATTTGAGCATTCCCCTTCAGCTAGTTGTATCTCCTGCATGGGATCTTCTTCGAACTGTACACTCCTTTCAATGAATTTTTAATGAGATAAGGTATCAAATATCTTGTATAAATTTTCATATTATTAATATCCAACCATAATGGACTCCTTTATTTGAGGTTGAAAGTCCTTTCTCTTCTTGGGAGGAATCCTATCACAAGCCTTTGATCCAAAAACCCTGAAATGAGAAACACTTGGCTTCTTACCACTCCAAGCCTCATATGGAGTTTTTCCATCCAAATATTTGTGTGGAGATATTTTTTGGAGATATGTAAAATAGTTAATAGCTTCATCCCATATCTTAGGATTCAAATCTTTTTCTTCCATCATACAAGTTTCCATCTCCTTGAGAGCCCTTTTCTTGTGCTCTGCAACACCATTCCATTGTGGTGTTTAGGACACATAATGTTGCATTTGGATGCCACATTATTCACAAAGCTGCTGAAAATTATTATTGAAATAATCCTTACCATTGTTAGTCCTAATAACCTTGATCTTGTTCCCACATACATTCTCAACTAAGGCTTTGTAAAATTTGAAAGTCTCAAAAACCTCATAGTTTAGCTTGAGAAAATACACCCAACAGTACCTTGAGAAATCATCTATGAAGGTAAACACATACCTTGAATTCCCATATGAAGGTGTGGGAATAGAACCTATGAGGTGTAAATGGATCATATCTAGTACTTGGATAGCTCTCCTTTCCTTTCCTTTCCTTTCTCATATCTACACTCTCCATGATTACCTGCTATACACCCTTTGCATGTTCCATTGGAAAACTTTATGCTATGAATCCCTTCCATCATGTTTGATTTGATCAATGACCAAAGGTAGTTGTAGTTGAGATTAGCATATCTCTCATACCACAAATTTCTTGTCTCATTGGTATGTGACACAAGCGCATTCCCTTGTGAGTATGGAAGGAAGTGAGAGAATTTGTACATTCTCAAATCATGGTCAGCAAAACCCACTGCCACAGCTTGCAATGTAGAGAATTATGAGATATCCCCATAATTTTGAGTAAATTTTACTCACTTTTCTATACTAATGTGCATCATTTGATATAAATATAGTAGGTTCACTTCTAGATCAGGAAAAAACAACACATTGTTGAAGTACCCATCTTCAAGATCAATCCTGCCAATCCCTTTGGCTTGGATTTATAAATCCCTTCTGAAGATTTGGGCTTCTCCCTATTCTTCTTCTCTTGCAGCTTTGAATATCTGGATTTCTTCTTTCCTTTGGCTAAATTCAAAAATCCTACAACAAGGGATTGATCCTTACTAGATTTGATGGTACCCATTTGTACCATATTTTCTTTCTCTAGAGTAAGTGACTCCATGAAGTCTTCTAGTGATGGCATCCTCCAATTTCAAGTTGTGAGCTTGCTAGAGTGGAATGTTGACACAAACACTGAATAATCTAGCCCTAACTTTGAAAGTATTGGTAAGATAAACTTCTCCTCTTTATTTTCTATGCCACATTGTTTCAGCTAAAGCACCAATGATTTGAACTTGGTGAAGAAGTATTGGATTGTCTCAAAGTGATTTGGGATCGGTGAGGTCAACTCATTTTTTAAATGCTAGCCTCTCATCTCATTAGTATTCCCAAACAATGAATTGAGATTGAGACATACTTCGTTGGGAGTTATCATAATTTCTACATGCAAGAGTAGGTCTTGCAAAATGTTGAGACACACCATTCCAAATGCCTCATCAAGTCTTAGGTCTCGCAAGGGTATTTTAATCCTTACTCCAAGTCCCAGAGAATAAATGCCATAACCCCCTTGTCTTGTCTTCTGATTGAAACTGTCATCTGTGTATATATTGGTGGCATCATTGTTATTCACCCATTCACCTTCCCGTCAATCTTCATGTGGTCTATTTGGAAGTATTGGACTTTCCACTACGGAAATTCGTAGGTAGTTCGAAAATCGCCGAATATTCGGCATAATATAGATACGGTAAATTTGCCTACATTTTTTACACATATTATAAAATAAGAACTATTTAAATTTTATTGTTTTATTTTAAATTCTGTCCGTAGTCCTTTCGTAATTAGTTTTAGATTTTAAAAGTTTAAAAATTTAAAATTTTTGATATATATTTTGTTTTATTCTTTAATTATAAATACCAAATATTCCACTAGATTTAAATTAGGTTTATTTTGTAATAAATTTTTAGGAACTAGTTATAATATTAGATTTTAGTTAGGGTAATATTTTTTTGGAATATATTATTAGAAATTTGTTTTATTGTCATATAATTTATTTTTTTGCATTTTAATTATTTAAAAATTTTATAATTAAACTTATAGATACATTATTAGATAAATTATTCTCTCTTTTAGAGACTATATATATAAGTTTTAATGTTTTTATTTTTATTTTTTTAATAGGAAGTAGAGAAAATGGCCCATGACTAGTCTTACATGCAAATATTGAATCTTTTACTAATATTTAAAAAAAAATTAACTTTTAAAATTTTTATTTTTTTTAATTTATAAGCAACCTACTACAGTATTTTTTCTATACTAGATTTTTTGGTTACTTATATTTTCCATATCGAATCCGTATTCAAACTCGGATTATGCTACTATGATTTTTAAACACAACAAGCTAATTACAATTGCAATTACCACTACCAATTCTAAATAAAATATTCTTGAGATAAGCTCAATCCATAACTAAATTAATAAAATATGTTTGATATAAGCAGAGAGGAAATGGAAAATTTATGGATTATAATGAAACGGGATAATTTCATACAAAAAAGGTTTAAATGATGAAAGTTTTTGTAAGCTTCTACATGGGGTGGTTGAGATATGGAAGAAACCATTTAAAACCATTAGACACAGTTGACAGTTGAAAGAAGCTGCGATATTTTGGAATATGCTAGGAAACTCATAAAGCAATTAGAATGTGTGACCAAAAAGTATTGAACACGAAAGAGAAGAAACTCTGATGTAATGAGAATATTTAACAAAGAACCGAAGCAGATCAATCCAAAAAATACCGATGCTGCCCGTTTTGGTTTTCCTTATATATGCTGCCACTCAAAACTTGGTGGACAATTTGAACACACTTCCATTTCAAACAAATTCCATGTAAACTAAATTAGCACGTCCTTAACTGGTGAATTCTTAGAATGTATTCCTCGGCACTTGACAACTTCTCAACAATTCAACCTAAAAATTTCTTAAAGCTAGAAAGAACCTAAAAAGTCACAAAAAACACAAACAAGGTCTATTTGTTAACCTATTACAATTGTTGAGGTCAAAGGCTATTTGTTCCCTATTGTTTTGATGATCTCATTTCACAAAATAAAAGTAACTAACCAATGAAATTGAGTAATGGAGAGAGAACATCTCATAAAGTGTACTTATAGAGTGCCGAGGGAGGAGTACTATGACATCCCATGGAGGATTCTATGTGAGAGATTTAACATGCGCGGAGGTATCATCAGTGGAACATGTGCAAGGAAATATCAAATTGGTTGCAATATTTCATGTGAAAACTGTGTTGATCTCTATTATGTTATAACACATGAACTTGACTCACAACTATCTAATGAATAAACAATTATCAAGGCAAATAATTTAATTATGATCCTTGTTTTCAAGATAGATAAATTTCCATGCAATGTACAGAGTAATAGTTGTTTAATAGGCCCTACATCAAATCCTTTTCTGACTACTCTTTTCAAGTCTTGTGTCAAGGAGTCTCTAGGTGATAACTATAAACATACATGAATTCAAGCATAAGATAAATAGTTAAAGATGTGTAATGAAATGTATGTTTTAAATATAAACAACTATGCTCTAAGGCTAGGAAAATTAATTGTCTCTATGTATCCCCACCCTTCATCTTTTGAGGAGTACACTGTTTAGTATACACACATGCAATAGATAGGAGGCTAGACTGTTCAGGCATATCCGTACAATCACTCAGTTCTAAACTAGTTAAAGACATGCATTCAAGAGCTAACTAACATGAACTATTCATGTACATAACATGTTGAAATCGATTATACCTATGGGTGAGTTGTTCCTATGATTTTAGGCATGAATCTCTATGTAGTGGGAGACACTTGATTTCTCTCCTCTATTAATGGCTGCAAACAATGAGTTCTCAAATGATCAAATATATGCATTTATTACAAAACTAACATTAAATAACAATGCAACATGTTAAAAAAAAGATACCTCTTCCTGGTTTATTCCTCCGAACTTAAACATTGATGTATGTACAATGGGGGTAACCTGAATGAACTCTCCTCTATGATTTGTTGCAAACACTATGTGCTCAAATAGTCAAACATATGCATTTAGCACAAATCTAACATCTATTAATAATGTAACATGATAAAAAAATATGCCTCTTGGTGAGTTCTTCTAGTGAACTCAAGCACTCATGTCTATATAGTGTGGGCATGTGACTACTATCTTCTATGAATGGATTCCCACACCAAGTGATCATGTAGTCAAATAGATGCATTTATGACAAAATTAACATCAATTTATAATTGGTTGAGGATATTGAATATATTCCTAACTTAGAGGAATGTTTCAGTGGTGTTGGATCCTAGAATAAATGATTAAGTTATAGGGGGTATGAGGATTGGAGGGGTGGAACGCCCCCTTGCTCTGAAGGTTCTGTGGGGTTTAGGGACCAAATCCTCTAAGCATAATTTTTGTATTTTTTCCCTGTATGAAAACCCTATTTTAAAGAGGTCATTGTAAGAGAGATACCGTGAGAGAGTGAAGAGGATATTGCATGAGACATGCTATGAGTTGTATCCCTTTTTTTCCTCGATGGAATAAAATAAAGGACCGGTTGTTTCTCCATGGATGTATCCCATATCGGGTGAACCATAATTATTGGTGTCTCTCTTATATTTTGTTGGCATGCTTGTTGACATCGTGTTTAGTTATGTACAATAACTCTCTGTCTCTCTCATACACAATGCCATTTTGTCAAAAAACTAGTCACTTTAAACCATTGGGTTGTGTATGCTATCTTGATAACAAGCTAGTCACTTTGAACCATTGGGTTTCACGCTTCGTAGATGTTTAATATAATTAAATCTATTTTTTTTAAATTTGGACGAGACACATGCAATTTTTAATTTAATGTGACAACCCATGCTTATAAATATCATGTGAAAAATTTATGGGTGTAAATGTATGCGAAAAAGATATGGGTGGAAAAGAGAACAAGAAAATACAATGTCCATGCCCATTACATTTCAACACATGGGAGTCTAGATTGTCGAGGCATAGCCCTACAATCACCGAGTGCTAAACTAGTTAAATACATGCATGCAATTCATAACTAAAATTAATTATTCATGTAAATAACTTGTTGAAATGGGTTATACCTATGGGGGATTTGTTCATATCATTTTATACATGGATCTCTATGTAGTGGGTGGCACGCCCCCTTAGTTTGAAGGTTATGTGGGGTTTTAGGGGTGAGATCCCTTGAGGATAATTTGTGAGTGCACCTTCACCTTGTGCATATGCACCTCTGTTTTCTAATTATCCTTTTTGACCCCCTTCAATATTCTCTCCCCCAACCCATTGTGTTTTTATGACATACAATGGCCTCTCACCATTTTTTAGGACTAGTGGGTGCATCAAAGCATTCTCGTTGTCCAAGAATGGAGGCCACTATTTTAGAATACAATAAACATGCACAAACATGTTCCACCCCCAAGTAAATATAGGATCCAAAATCAATATTTCTTTTGTTTTTTCTTGATGTAAGTCAAGCATGCCTATGTCTAGGATTTGTGTCCATATCTAGAGTTTGCAATTCAAAGAACAATTCGATCAACTATTTGCTCGATTTCAGCAAGATTAAATAACACTAAAAAAACTTACTAATCAATCATTTATATCAAACACTCAACATGTCCATATGAAGTATGGGTGACTATCACATCCTTCTCATCAAGGATCTCCTCTGTCCAATCTTTGAATGAAAATAATACAGATAACAATCATTTTATACACCAATTAAGAACAATATTGACTTAAGTGAATTAAACACTTGAACTCATTAATAAACTAATATATTCTAAATGAATATGTATTACCATAAAGAGTGACTCTGGACTAGGATATTCACCTCCTTGGGTAGGAGGTGGATTTTTTGGATGAACAACCGTGTCAACAAATTGAGCGACTGAACCTGAGGGAGCGCGCTCATTTACTGGCAATGACTATCATGGACCAATTATTTGAAATAGTTTGATGCTATATGCTTGAATCGGTGATTAAACACATTCAAATTAACATGGTACACATTTTCAAATAGTTACCTATGTGAGATGTTTCCATGTCCAATACAACATGAACTACTTTTCTGACAACTCTTTTCAAGTCCTATGTCAAGGAGTCTGTACGTGATAGCTATAAACATACATGAATTCAAGCATAAGATAAATAGTTAAAGATGTGTAATGAAATGTACGCTTTAAAAATAAACTATTATAGTTTAAGGATAGGAAATTTAACTGTCACTTTGTATCCCCACCCTTCATATTTTGAGGAGTACACTATTTAGGATACACATGTGCAACAGATAGGAGGTTGGACTGTCTAGACATATACGTACAATTGTTGAGTGCTAAACTAGTTAAAGACATGCATTCAAGAACTAACTAACATGAACTATTCATGTACATAACATGTTGGAATGGATTATACCTCTGGGTGAGTTGTTCCTATGATTTTAGGCATGGATCTCTGGGTGAGTTGTTCCTCTGTTAATGCATGCAAACAATGAGTTCTCAAATGATCAAATATATGCACATTTATTACACAACTAATATCAATTGACAATTGTTGTAGCGGATTTCACCACTCCAGGTGAATCACACTTTGTATGGCCTTCCCCTGTCCCACTGCAGACTCCTTAGACCCTATGGACCACTTTTTGTCCTTTGATGTTTCCTTGATCATCCCTAAAAACACATGAAAAATGATATACGCGACTTTTAACCCTATAAGCGCGTACATATGCGGGTTTGACCCATATAACCGCATACATCGGGATGTGTGCATAATCCAAATCCTTTTGGAGTTTTCCTTGACATGGATCCAACTCATCTGACTCCTGGCCTTCCATATGCCTTGAGATCGCTCGGATTCGACCTTTCATTACCCCTTTGAAAAGCTATATAAGGAACCCCTTGGTACATTGAAGCCATAAGAGAGAATTGAGAGCAACGAAACTATAGTCCATTGTTGCCAGAACTTATTCTTGAGTCTGCATCCCTTTGTCCCTCAGAGCACTTTTGTGTTCTTCCCAAGCTTTCCTTTTGCTTGTGAGCTTGCTATCGAGAGATGGAGGATTGAAGTGGTGGAGGCCCAAGTGGGGGATTTAGTTTCTCCGGTTTGCAGACGTGCCATCAGAGGTTGTATCTTGTAATCTTTGATTTATATTAATAGAAATATCTTTTCCTGTCCAATAATGTGTGTTTGAATGAATATTTTATCCATGGGATTATGT
>LPNX011221901.1:378652-404376 GCA_001517045.1 Pseudotsuga menziesii
CCGTATTTTCGTCCATACAGGGTAGGATGTCAGACACAAAATGATGAGTTTATGCTTACGCAAGCTCATCGCCGGGTCTTGGGGCACAAAGTCCCAGCCTACGTCACCTATATAAACCAATAGGAAGTAAGATAAATCAAAATTTAAATACTTCCCCAAAAAAAAATTGATACAAACTATAGCAAAAATTATATGTTTTTGTTACATTTGCTACAAATTACTCCAAATAATAGCCCTCACAGATTTATATATATCCTCTTGTCGGGGACATAATAAAATCCACTTCCTTTGCTGGTAGAGTCGGAGGCTATGAAAGAGGTACATTAACTTAAATTAATTAACACTCGGCCTCTGCACTTTGCTAAATTAAGATTTTCTGGAAATAGTTTAACTTAAATCAAACAAATTTGTCCTCAGCAGCTGAGTGCCTAGGCAATTGATTATTTTTTAGCAATTTAGGTTAAAAAATTCTTAAAGCTACAATAAAACTAATTTTTAAAAAATAAAAAACTTTAAATTTAAATTTAGTTTTATATGAATGCATTGTTAAAAATGAATAACTTTAAAAAATAATTTAAAATGCTACATATTTAACAGTTAACTCCAAAGGCAACCACATAACTAACAAATATGTTAATAAAATATAACATGCATGTATTTTGTTATAAATCATGTACAATGTGTTACAAATCATAAATAATGTACCTGATTTATTTATAACACATAGGGAATGCACTTTATAACACATTGTACATGCATTTCATAACACATTACACACACAATACCATAACATATCTCACACACAATAAAATTTGAGTAAAAAATTGAGATTTAATGTAGGTGTATGTAGGTCATTCTAAGAGAAAGTGGTTTTCATGGTCAACCCCTTGATGTTTTAGGAATAGTCCAAGGCCCTCTTTTACAATAAAGTTCATGATTTAGTTCCATCAATGTTAATTTTCTTCTTTATACTATAAAAGAGACATAATTTTATTCAAAATTATATATAAATATTACTTGTTAATCATATTTTTTTAAGAATATAAATATTTTAAAAAGTTTATATATTTTGTTGGTTTTTTTTTCCATTTAAATACATTTTTAAAAATAAAATTAACATACACTCTTAAAAATAAAACTAATTTTAAAAAATAATTTAAAATGCCACATAGTTTTGAAAGCCAACTATATTAATTTGAAAATTACTTATATTAATTAAGAGATGTTAATTCAAAACTCATGCTAAATTAAAATTAAAAGAAATTGTTAAAAATAATTAAATAGTACATAGTTATTAATAACTTATAAAGTAGACATTTTTTTTTGAAATTATACTGTTGAAATATATGTTACATTTATACATATAAATTTATGAAGGAATATTTTTCCTAGTTTCTTATAAAGGTTACTTTAACATTTAAGTTATGTTATTAATAATAAACAAATTAGATAATCCTATTATAATGAGTTGTTGATCTTCTCAAATCCATTAAACTATGTAACAATATTTTATAAAAAAAAAGAGTGGTACTTTTCTTACACATGTTTTAGACAAACAAACACAATTACAAGTCAATAAAATCTATAAGAAGTTCTATTTTAAAACTCAATCATCCATTTATACATATTTGACTTTCATGCATTGGTTATCACAATACATAATTAATTTTCTAAATGATCTCCATCTCGTTATAAAATTTTAATCAAATTTGGAAACAATTTTAATCTTGATTAAAATCTTAACTTAGAAACCTCTTACTAAGTGTTCCTAAGTTTTTGACATGTTTTAATACTTTAAGCAAAACATAATTTTCAATTTATATATGAATATTAAATTTCTAAGTTCAACTTATCCTCTACTAGAATTATGACCTTTATACCTTTAGATCTAGCCATATGCTTTAGGATATGATAAATAAATAATGAGAAGCTCACCATTTTAAATCATATGAGAAATAAATAATGAGAAAGACGGTGTTTCAAGTCTCAACTTCGTAAAAATAATTCAATGAATAATTTGAAGGGGTTCAAACATCATTTTTTTTTAAACCTACAATAAAATTAATTTAAAAAAATAAACTTAACTTTAAATTTAAATTTTTAGTTTCATGTGAATGCATTATTAAAAATGAAATTAAGTTTAAAAATTAATTTAAAACGTTATATACTTACTTTTTAAGGCCAACTATATTCATTTCAGAATTGCTTATAATATATTAATTAAGAGATGTTATTAATTCAAAATTGGTGCTAAATTAAAAGAAATTAAATATTACATAGTTACTAATAATGTATAAAGTAGATATATTTTTTCGAAATTATAAAGTGGAAATATATTTTACATTTATACATATAAATGTATACATTCAATGGATGAGCCCTCATTTTCAAGAACGATGGATGAAGAAGCTCACCGTGACCCTTTTCAAGAAATAAAGCATAGTTGCCCATCAAGAGATGTTGCAAAATTCAACCATCAAGCATTTTCCAAACAAATATACCACCATTTGAAACTGATTTGGATGAGGAGTAAACATGGGAACTTTTAGCCAATACAGGTCATGGAAATCATGAAATTTTAGATTTAAATCACAAAGAGCATTCCAATAAAGAACAAATAAAATTTATACCACCTTTCGTCCAACACCACAAATAGCTTTTGATGTCCACCCTTTTATTGGGAGACAACCCATGCGTTTTCTAGTAAAGTCGAATGCAAATATGGAAGAGATTAAATTAAACACTTGACCTCTGCACTCTGGTAAAGTAAGGGTTTATCGCTAAAACGTCAAAGTCATTTTTAAGCTAAATTAAGGGTTTCTCACTAAAATGTCCAACTCATTTTTCTCGTCTCTTCTAGGGTCATATATGGTCTAATTAAGGGTTTCTCACTAAAACTTCAAAGTCATTTTTTTTCTGCTAAATTAAGGGTTTTTGGCTGAAATGTCTTGTTATAGGGTCATATATGGTTTAACTATGTAGTTAGGCATGTTATAATGTATTATGCCTCCAATATTTATATATATTTTTCTATTTTTTCTTTTCCTTTAATTTTTCTATATATATATATTCTACTTTTTGAATTTTGAGTTTATTATATATGATTTTAGAATTTATTTATGGTTAGTTAGGTTACGAGAATTTTCATTTTATGCCCCATGTCATAGATAAGGTAAGGTGAACACAACCCATCTCAAGTGTAAGATTATTAATTTTGTTATTGAATTCTGATAATTTTATTTATTTTTATACTATTTGACACTTTATTATATGTTATTGGTTTTGGTCAAATCTTTTGGATTTTATATTTAATTTGTTTGTGAATAAAATGTTTTGTAATGTTTTTATTAATGAGTATGATGATAATGTCTCTATTGAGATTCAATTTGGGCTATACAACCTTAAGAGAAAAGAAAAATAAATATAAAAATATTTTGCTTTTGCATATTTATCCATGATGCATGTGCACGGATTAGTATTTGCATTTAGCTTTTGCTTAGTTGTACAGTAGGTAGGCTTTCATATAGGGAAATATGAATTGACATTTGAAGGAAAATTTATGCATTTCATATAGTGGCATACCCTTTTCTCATTCAACACGAATTGCACTTGGCATCGTTTGTTAGGTGTGCATATCTACTTTACTGCTGAGTCATAACAGCACTAGTTGCACGACCATTTCCTTTGAGTAATCATAGCCTTAAAATAAATGCTTAGTTTAAAATGAAATACACTTTTTATTTTGCTACTTGTGCATCAACAAGCTTAGGTTTTAGAGTCTTGGAATAGGTTTTTGTGAGAAAATTTCTCCAAGACTACTAAACAAAACAAGTAGGTGTTTTTCTAGGTGAGAGAGTGAAATCCTTGGTATAATTAGTTTTTCAGTATGCCCCTCTTACACAGGAGTTAAGAACGAGGCATCGTACACGTTTGTGGTGAGGATATCCTCTTTCCAGTCTTTGTGCAACATTAGATATATTTCCAGGATCTTATTCATATCTGGGGGATTTTGAGGTACCTTTGGTGCTTTCGAGCTTCCATCATTGCTACACTTCCCATACGGTAGATCCCTCTTGCTACTGTCCCCTTGAGAATTGGTTATATTGGGGTGACCTTAGTTTTCTTCCCTAGGTATCGCAGGCGGTACTTACAGAGGTTATTTTGTTAGTGTCATGTCCAGGTAGGGGTCAAACAACACAGTTGCTTTATGAGTTGAAGTCGAGGGCCACTATAATTGGTTACACACCTCCTTTTGTAGTGTGTGGGAGTCTCAAGCCTCTCCTAGGAAAGACATACCTTGCTACATTCAGGAGCTCATTTATCCTCCCCTTGGCTTTCTTGCATTTTGGCTTATATTCTCTTTGGAGTGTTCTATGTGTGCACTAGATTGATTTAGGTTTCATAAATAATTGAGTCTATTTTTTTTTTTTGGAGTCATATTGGATTGAGGAAAGGAATCTTGTTGATCTCTACGGTTAGCAGGCCTTTCGCCTTCTACATCTCATCCTCCTTTGCTGAAGAGAGTTATAAAATCTACATGGACTCATACTCACTATGATTCACACATCGGTCTCATCACGAGTCATGCATTTGAGATCCCAGAAGCCCCTCCTTATCCATTCTCCAGGATGGGGAATGCTCCATTGAGTGAATATGGGACTCGAGAAGAAACTGATCCTTTTGAGGTTGTTACATCATATAATGCACGATCCTAGTTGTCATATTATGTAAATTCTAACCTACGGTCTTCTCCTTGAAGGTTTAGCGGTGAGACTCATCCCGATCCTTCTAACACTATCCCTTTCATATTTGGCATGCAAGACCTTTCAGAACCTTTTATGTCATCTACTGTAGATCATGGTATAGATCCTAGTACTATGCTTGGAAGCACTACCATTCCTTACCATTCAGATAGGTTTGCTAGTAATTATATTGCACCTTCCACTTCTTCGTCGGAGGATATTCATACCCATTACCTAAGCCTAATGCTAGTATTACTTTGTATAGAAGAGGCCCCGGACATGTGAACATTGGAAGAACAACTTACATTCCATCTTATGCTCCATCGTCCATTGCACCTATTTTTTTGAATGCATTTTTCATGATGCATCCTCCCCATATCTCACACGGTTCTTCGGGTTGGAGTGCTACCTCTAGCCATGTTGTTCCCTCGTTTACTAATACCTTTGAGTCGAGAGGTTACATGCCTCCTTATGTGTTC
Source organism: Pseudotsuga menziesii (assembly GCA_001517045.1). NCBI lineage: Eukaryota > Viridiplantae > Streptophyta > Pinopsida > Pinales > Pinaceae > Pseudotsuga > Pseudotsuga menziesii. The sequence goes on from LPNX011221901.1 coordinate 383,874, forward strand.
AAGGGTCAACTCTTATATCAGTATTATAATTATGGCTAAGTAACACCCCAGTCTCAAGGTATACCAAACTATAACATTCTCGTGTATCGTTTTATGGGTCAAGCAGGAGGAGGCTATTATCCCATTGGCTAAGGCCATGGTAGTTACAACAACCAGATTTACATGAACCAATCTATTCAGGGGGCATGGAACCAAATGGCACAACCTAGGCCACCTTTCTTAGCTACGATGAACTTCCCTGACTTAGCAAAGTTGACCAACGATCCGGTTTCTCATGATCCGATCTGGTCGGTTGTCCTTGCTAAGCTTCCTCCAGACATTCCAAAATTCGAAGGTAAGAATGGTGAGGACATTGGAGAGCACATTACCACTTTCCACCTATGGTGCTCTTCGAATTTGTTGAACCGTGATTTTGTCCGTTTATGACTGTTTCAACGTACCCTCATGGGTCCTATGGAAAAATGTTATATAGAGTTGTCTGGCGGCACATATCAGACATTCAATGACCTAGACATAACCTTTCTGAACCACCTTCAGCTACCTGTGCATTATGATGCTAGTATTGAACTCTTGTTGACATTTCGGCAAGAGAAAGCTATGCACATATCATACCATATTCAAGAGTGACATAGATGAGAGCAGTTGATTAAGGCCAACATTCCACCAGAGTTCCTTTTGGAATGGTTCCTCAAGTCATTATTTCCATATATAGCAAAGGACGTTTCCACATCTAGAGTTATGAATGAGGAAGAGTGACCCAACCAACATTTGGTAGGTTGTTAAGATTTGATGAAGTCTAGCACTTGAATTGCTTATCTTGCCTTGACAGGTTCGTCTCAATAGGCCCGCCTCGATAGATCACTCTTGAAAAGTTCTCCTCAACAAGTTCACCTCGACAGGTTCGCCTCGATGGTTGAAGTTATAAACCATTATAACTTCTTTGTAACTGAACGTAATGGGTAGTCACCCAAGCATCTCAACATTCTATATAGGCATGCACAGTAATGTAATATACAACAATTTTGATTCCTCCATCTTTCATGGAGAAGAAGTAATAAATTGGTTTGAATTCTTGCATTTTGTCTATTCATATACGTTTTGTCAACCTAAGTGTATTTCCTGCTTTGCTGGTTATTTTTTTATGCTTCCACCATAACATAGGTCGACTCATTCAGTTGACTGTTGTCCCCAGTGTGCACCTGGGCATGATCTTTTATCATTTGTTTTAGAGAAATAACATGTCGAGAGCTTAAGTTAGATAAGCACTTCCATCGAATTTATTTAACTTATGCATGTTCAAACACACTCACAAACTCAGTAAAACAAGCAAACATTTCCTTCAACTTCAGAAAAAAATACCGAAGAAGCAGACAATAGACATGCAACTGGTGAGATAGAGAAGCTCATAGAAAAAGCACTGGATTTCCAGCGGACTGAAATGTTCTCCCAGTTCAGTGATAATCTCATGTGAGTCACTTTGAACTCCATGGAATCCTCGATGTCAAATTACTCCGATAAAATCATCCCCTTCAAAATGAAAATGAATATGGACATATCGAACCTTGAAGGAAATATTTGTTGATGTATTTGTAACTTTGGAATGTATTCACTTGTATATCTTATGTATTGTACCCCGATGTTTATTCCGGGAAGTATCTATAATGGAATCGAGTCATGTCATGCCCTGATGTTCCGATCGGGAGATTCAATAATGTAACAAGTCATGTCAAGTCATTGTGGGTAACCCTCCTATTGGTCAAGGGTTAAAGTCCCCACAGTTGTGGGGCCCTAGGGTTATTAGACTATCCTAGAGAATTCAACCCTAGGTGAGTTATTGTAAGTCGGGGCAATAGTCCCCACCATCTAAGTTAAGTTTAACCCTCCTTGTTGAGCAGAGGGAAAAGTCCCCAAAAGTTGTGGGGCACTAGGGTTATTAGACACTCCTAGAGATGCCGTCTCTAGTAAGTAATTATTAAGTGAGGACGACATGTTGGAGTGCACTTCAAGTGAACGAAAGAATATAAATAGAGAGTGAGCCTCTCGATTTATAACACACACACACTCACTCATTGAGGCGCATGAGTGAGAGAGGAGAAGCTCTCTAAGTGTGTGTGAGAGAGACAAAAGTTGTGGAGATCATCTTTATGTTTTCAGGTTTTACTGCTGCCATTGGTGCTCATTCTATCTATAACGAAGTTGTGAGATTTTATCCTTTACGGTTTCCTTGAGGAAAATTCTTTGTGTCTCTTGTCTCTTGTGTTTTATTGTTGTGCATGTTATTCTCTCAGTTAAAGATCCTAAGATCATAATGCTAGCTTGAATGATAAAAATCTAACATGGTATGAGAGCTAACCTAAGAAGAAGACATTGTGCAGCTACAGAAGCTAGGGATTCTTATTTTTTGGGTCTCTCTCCACAATCCATCAGCAAAAGTATGCTAGGATGACTCTCCAATGAAGGGCACATCTTTGTGTCGAAGCGGAATTCGATTCCGAGCATTTTCAATTTTGGTGCGGGAAATTAGGGCTTCTTACAGAAGAGGAATTTTTGAGTGATCCTAGCATAGGATTTATCTCCTCATAAAAATAGAAATTTAGAGACCTGGATCAATTTTTTTGGTTGGGTGAAACTCCGGGAAAGTCAAACCCTAGTTTGACCCTAAGCTAGAAAAACCCTAAATACTAAAAATGCTAAGTTTTGGTAAATTCGCTATATCCCAAGATTTGAGAAGTATCAAGAGCTGAAAATTGCAGAGTCCAATTCTATAATATTGACGTACACTGTATCAAAAATTTAGCCTTAGATTCACTATATTCTGGGAGATATGATCCCTCCAAGTTAGGGTTCCAGCCTCTTCCAGAATTCATGCCTAAACAGGATAGCTAGGGAGAATTGTTATATCTTGGGCTACAAAGGTCCAAATGTGATTTATCAATATTTTCTAGAAATGGAATGGAATTTAATTTTTGTGGTCTGAGTTTTAGACTTAGAAGATGAACCAGTGACACGTGGAAATCCGTACAACTTCGCTGTTCTGAACAGTCTTGGAATAGGTCACCTTGGGAAAATGACCATAAGTCCCAATTGGTGAAACAAATTCTACTTAAAAATATGGTGTTCGATCAGGGACATGAGAGGATACCTCAGTGCAAATTTTTAGACACAGAAGAGAAGTAATTTCGGAGATACCATAGAAACAGTAACAGACATTTCTGAAAGAGAAATTGGAAAACTAGGGCTTCCTGTTTCGGGAGCTTCCCTCCACTATTTTCAGAAAAGGAGTACATTGGACAGCTCCATTTGAAGAGATATATATTTCTATCAAATCATATCTAAAAGATTCCAAGTTTGTAAAATTAGTTTTTCTCTCACAAACCCTAGATCAGCTAGCTCTGGAACCAGGACAGACACCTCAAATTGGTAAGATATAATCTTTTGATATTTTCATTTGAGGTTCTCATTTCAAAGTGATATATCACACCAAAATGATGACAATCTTGGTGAAGTTGACAAATTCCAAGCCTGTAAGTATATGATCTCCCTATAGAAATGAATTGGGAACCTACATGAGTAGAGAGGTTCCAGTTCCAAAGGGAGATGAGGCTCAAAGCCTTACACAAGAAGAACTTAGCCAAGGTCAAGAAGATCATTGTTGATTCAATCATGGATCAAATTGTACCACAAGTGTATTCCCTAAAGACACCGAAGATGTTTGATTCCTTGACCAAGCTATCTGAAGGGAAGAACATAAATTAGAAGATGGCTTTGAGAAAACAGTTGAAGAATGTGATGATCGAGAATGCAGAACAACTTGAAGTGGTAGAAGAAGAAATGGAGAATGCAGAAGTAGTGATAGCCATCTTGAATGGCCTCCCAGGATCATGAATTCATTCATGCGAGGAATGTGTGCCAGAAGGAAGTGATTAATTTCAGTAAAATCTGGGAAGAAGAAGAAGCTCGACTCATAAGAAGAGAAGAGAAGATAGGAGCAACTAAAGATCAAGCTCTCACCATCCAAGGAAGATCCCTCAAGCGATGAGGAATATGAAGGACTCAACTCTTGAAGAAACTCTTATCCAACTTAGCATGTGGATAAGAAATGATGAATGAAGAGGATGATGAAGCTGAAGGCTCAAGAATGAGTCTACCTACGAAACAAATAAAGATAAGTATTCAATTGTCATTTCATGATATTGTTTTGATTATGCATTTGTTTATATTCAGTTGATGTATTATGCATGATATAATGTTTGCATTAATGATAGTATACTACTAATATGCATGTGATGGGTAAGTAGCTCATGGTGCTATACAACACTACATTGCTACTTATCTAGACCTGAACCTTTGCTACAAGGTTGAAGATGAAATCCTATAGAGGATGACAAGCTCACAGATGGGTGCAAGAAGAACTTTTCAAAAATTTCAAGATAGAGGATCTTGGTATCCAGTGATCCTAGATGGATACATAGAATGTTAGTAGCAGAGGAAGCTACTTGTCACTCTAGTACAGAATGTTTGAGTGCATAGAGTACAAAAGACAGAGGGAGTATGATGCTTCAGAGGGAGTGACTACAGAAGATTCTGAGGTTCGACATGGTACGACAGGATGGAGAGATTACTGATGACTCTAGGCTTTACTGACAGTAAAGTGGATTCCAACCTTTGCTTCAAGGTTGAAGGTAGAAGACCAGTGATGCTCCCGTTATGTGTCGATGCACTATTTTCTAGGCATGGAGGTGTGGACAAAGCAAGTATGTAGTAGAGACCCTGAAGAGGTTCACGATGATGGACTGCATGACCACACCTATGGCATCGAACCTGAAGCTATTGAGTGTTGCTTCATCAGAGATGGTTGATGCTACGATGTATCGTCAGATGATTGGTTCCTAGATGTACCTAAAAAACACGAGACCAGACATTTTCTTTGCTATGAACACCTTGAGCCAGTTCTTGACAGATACAAGAAATGTTCACTTGATTGTTGCAAAGCATATTCTGAGGTACCTGAGGGGTACAGTTGATTATGGGCTCAAGTACGAGGTGAATCAAAATATTATGTGGATTTGTATTGGGTAGGCAGTGCCATTAATAGGAAGATCACTTCGAGGAGCTACTTCAGTATGGGATCAAGAGTGATCTCTTAGTTTGGAAAGATGGAGTCCTATATGGCGCTGAGTACAGTTGAGGCAAAAGATGTTGCCACTTTCTATTTGGGAGGTAGTATGTTTCTTTTGAAAACTACTATTTGATTTGGTTGATTTGACTTGCATTTTGTTGTATGATGCAGAGAGGAGCAATGATCCAGATTGACATCTCTTGAAAGAAGGATTTCTAGCATAGTTGATGAGACAGGTTGCCCTCGAATGTAATCGGTCCTGGTGAAGCTCGCAGGTCATCCTTGGATGTAATCTTCCCTGATGTGATTCTATGCTAGAAATGGCCAAAGTGAAGTTTGAGTACTTCAAGGAGAATCTTGGTGTTCTCGAGATCGAGGTTCCCTCTAAGGGAAAATGATGAGACCTAGAGCCATTCTGACATGGGAGAGGATTAAGTTCCTTCCATGGTCAGATGTAAGGGATGAGCCATTCTGTCATGGTGAGAGGATTTAGGTTCCTTCCATGTCAGATATGAGTGCTGAGCCATTCTGATACAACTGTAGGATTGGTTCCTACATGATCAGTTATAAGGGCTATCGCCATTCTAGGAATGGAGGTTCCTGGTTAGTTACCAGGAAAACTCAGTCTAGGACTGAGAAGCCATTCTAATGTGAGAGAGGGATGTGTTCCCACTTGATCAGATGTAAGGGCTGAACCATTTTTTCATGGATAAAGGATTAGGTTCCTCCCATGTCAGATGTGAGTGTTGGCCATTCTGACAAGTAGGTCAGATGTAAGGGCAACTGCCATTCTCTGGGAGAATGGAGGCACCTAGTCACTTACCAGGTAGCTCAGTCTTGGACTGGGGGCCATTCTGATGCAATGATAGGATCAGTTCCTACATGACTAGATGTCAGTGCATGCCCTTTCGATGCGATGTGTTTACACATGGTCAAATGTAAGTGCAGAGAATTTCTGACAAGATGAGATCGGATATAAGTGCTGAGCCATTCTGGCGTGATGTGTTTACACATGGTTAGATGTGAGTACTATGCCTTTCTGACAAGATGGGCTCAGATGTAAGTGCAGAGAATTTCCGATGCGATGTGCTTGCACATGATCGGATATAAGTGCTGAGCCATTCTAGCGTGATGTGTTTACACATGGTCAGATGTGAGTTTTGGGCCTTTCTGACAAGATGAGGTCAGATGTGAGTGTTGGGCATGCCTTTCTAATAAGATGAGGCCATATGTAAGAGCTAGGCAGGCCATTTTGAATTAAGTGTAAGATATAAGAGCTAATGAAGACCACATGAAGGGTAGGCCTACAAGATTGACTCTGTAGAACTTCCTATAATGAGAAGAATGAAGAGATAGAAGAAGCAGTAATGATGATGAGGATTCAGTGATTATCCAGCTTCGATGACAATCCAGATCAAGTGATGATAGAGAATTGATGATGATCCAGTAGAGACGATCCAGATCAATTGATGATCTAGACTTGATGATGATCCAGTAGAGATGATCCAGATCAAGTGATGATCTAGACTTGATGATGATCCGGCAGTGACAATCCAGATCAAGTGATGATCTAGAATTGATGATGATCCAGTAGAGATTATCCAAATCAATTGATGATCTAGACTTGATGATGATCCAGTAGTGACGATCCAGATCAAGTGATGATCCAGACTTGATGATGATCCAGTAGTGACAATCCAGATCAAGTGATGATATAGACTTGATGATGATCTAGTAGTGACGATCCAGATCAAGTGATGATCTAGACTTGATGATGATCCAGCAGTGACGATCCAGATCAAGTGATGATCTAGACTTGATGATGATCCAGCAGTGATGATGATCCATATCGAGTGATGATCTAGATTTGGTGATGATGATCCAGATCGAGTGATGATCTAGATCTAGTGATGATGATCCAAATCAAGTGATGATCCAGATCTAGATGAAGATGACTTGAAGATGAAGATGACCTAAAGATGAAGATGACTTGGAGATGAAGATGACTTGAAGACGAAGATGACTTGATGATGATACAGATGATACAGAGAAGAAGACTTGTGCTGATAAATTGTGTCGAGAGAATACCTTCCTAGTTAAGAGGGGGTGTTGATGTATTTGTAACTTTGGAATGTATTCACTTGTATATCTTATGTATTGTACCCCGATGTTTATTCTGGGAAGTATCTATAATGTAATCGATTTAGGTCATGCCCCGATGTTTCGATTAGGATATTTAATAATGTAACAAGTCATGTCAAGTCATTGTGGGTAACCCTCCTATTGGTCAAGGGTTAAAGTCCCCACATTTGTGGGGCCCTAGGGTTATTGTACTATCCTAGAGAAGTCGACCCTAGGTGAGTTATTGTAAGGCGGGGCAATAGTCCCTACCATCTATGTCAAGGTTAACCCTCCTTGTTGAGCAGAGGGAAAAGTCCCCACAAGTTGTGGGGCACTAGGGTTATTAGACACTCCTAGAGATGTCGGCTCTATTAAGTAATTGTTAAGTGAGGCCGACATGTTGGAGTGCACTTCAAGTGAATGAAAGAATATAAATAGAGAGTGATCCTCTCTATTTATAACACACACACACTCACTCATTAGGGTGCATGGTGAGAGAGGAGAAGCTCTTTGAGTGTGAGAGAGAAAGATAGAAGCTGTGGAGATCATCTTTATGTTTTCAGGTTTTATTGCTACCATTGGTGCTCATTCTATCTGTAAGGAAGTTGCGGGGTTTTCTCCTTTATGGTTTCCTCAAGGAAAATTCTTTGTGTCTCTTGACTCTTTTGTTTTATTGCTGTGCATGTTATTCTCTCAGTTAAAGATCCTAATATCATAATGCTAGCTTGAATGATAAAAATATAACAATATTGACAAGGAATCTGTCAATGATTGGGTACAACAACTGGAATCTTATTATGCAGTGGATCAACTCTTCGAAGTGGAAAAGATCACCATTTCATTCTTAAATATGTCAACCTCCATACATTGCTAGTGGGATAATCTATCGACAAAGATGGAAAAGAAGAAGACCCCATCGACACATGGGTAAAATTTGTCGAATATGTCCGAAAGGAGTTCTACCCGCCCAAGTATCTTGAACAATAGTATAAGTAGTAGTAGAACCTAATGAAATGGAAAGACCAGTCCCTACAGAGTTACACTGATGAGTTCTATCGACTCATGGCTAGACTTGGTGTCCATGAAGAGGAGAAATTGATTTTCTTGAAGTACATCAGCAGTTTATCCCCATACACACAACAAGAGATGGAGTTTATGAATTTCAATACGCTTATGGATGCATTTAATTTATGCCAACAATCTTGAAGCTAAACATAAAGGAAAAACACATTTCACAAACAAGCCAATAGGTCGAACATCTGACAAGAAGTCACCAATTGACTCACACGACAATGCAAGATGACAATGCAAACTTTCCTACTTCATTTATCCTTTTGAAGATGAAGTACTATGTGACATGGCACCGCTTTCTGTAGTCGACACCCTATTCGGCAAACCCTACCTATGGGAACAAAATGGTACATATCAGTCATGGCCTCAGAAGGTGATTTCCAAAATCTGAAATTAATGGTATGGCATACCAGAGCGACAACCCACATAAACGGTTGCTATGATATCCGCCAAACAAACAAAGAAGCTTATAAATCATGCTCAAAAGTTCGCATTAATCATGATAGAGCCTCAACATTCTAGGAATACTCTAGGAACAAGTCGATTCACCGACTAGTGCATCCCCCTATAACAACAACAAATCAATAACATTCTTCAGGAATACCATAACATATTTCAAGCACCAGACGACGTACCTCTGCATTGTCAGGTAAATTAATTTTAAAAAATAAACTTAACTTTAAATTTAAAATTTTAGTTTTATGTGAGTGCATAATTAAAAATCAAATTAAGTTTCAAAAATAATTAAAATGCTACATACTTACTTTTCAAGGACAACTATATTCATTTCAAAATTGCTTATAATATATTAATTAAGAGATGTTATTAATTCAAAATTGGTGCTAAATTAAAAGAAATTAAATATTACATAGTTATTAATAATATATAAACTAGATATATTTTTTTGAAATTATAAAGTTGAAATATATGTTACATTTATACATATAAATTTATACATTCAATGGATGAGCCCTCATTTTCAAGAACAATGGATGAAGAAGCTCACCATGACCCTTTTCAAGAAAAAGCATAGTTGCTCATCTAGAGATGTTGCAATTCAACCATCAAGCATTTTCCAAACAAATATACCACCATTTGAAACTGATTTGGATGAGGAGTAAACATGGGCACTTTTATTGTTATAGCCCAAAATGACACATCTCTACCTATGACCACTTGCCCATGATTTCGTCGCATGTCGGCACTTCATGAAAGTCACTGAAAAAACACCTATCTTGGAGGACTCATATCGTGAGTTTTGTAACTCTGTTTGACCTCATTTCTGCACTGTTGGAAAGGTATTTCAGTTAGCTAAAACTTTCCAGAAGACACCAAAGTCTGAAAATTCCCAAAAATACCTTAAAAATGCGTTTTTTTGTGTATTCGTGACTCTCCTTATATGCAAGTCGCGAATCATTCACGAGTCTCGTGTATTACAAGTCGCAAATGCATATATTCGCGGGTTGCTCTTGTGGAAACTCGTGGATCATTCGCGGGTTGTCCTCCTTCATAGTTGCGAATGTGTTTCTTAACATTAAAACATAAAAACACACCTTTTGAGTTAGTTTGGGTAGTTATGCAACTGACTCCTTCAGTTGTAACCACTTTGTCTTTGCCCCTAACTCTTCTTTAGCATATAAATAGAGGTAGGGAGGTCCATGAAAGGGGACTTGGATTTTTGCATTGTTATGCTGGAGGAATCGAGACTCTCTTTTCCCACACCTTTGCCCTGGAGGTCTTCCCCTTGTGTTGCAGAGCTTGGAGGCTGAGTTCTTTGGAGAAGAGTAGCAGCCGAACCAGATCAAGGTTTCGTGAGGTGCCAAACTTGAAGAGAAGGTATACTTGTACTTGTTTTCAAGATTAATAAAGATGTGATGTCCTTCTTCTTCCGAAATTATTGTTCAATGTGTGATTGAATCTATGTTTATGATCATATTATAATGTTATTCAGATCATTGTTTCATATTCATTTGATTATCATTGTCTTATATGTGGTCATGATGGCTTGAGGAAGGTATAACTCGTTTTGCAGGTCTCTTGGAGCGAGAGGAGCAAGAAGAGGATTGAAGAGAAAGCTTGGACCAGCCTTCAGATAGTCAGGTGTGGACCTTTCTCATCTCTCATCTTGCTTATTTATGCTTGTTGAACATTGTGCATCTCTCTTTCAACCCCAGTACGTTGATGGCCTCTTAAACCCTAGCCATAGGACACTTTCCTTTACAACAGTTTACAACATTTATCCAATACAGGTCATGGAAATCATGAAATTTTAGATATGCACGACCATTTCCTTTGAGTAATCATAGCCTTCAAATAAATATTTAATTTAAAATGAATTACACTTTTTATTTTGCTACTTGTGCATCAACAAGCTTAGGTTTTAGAGTCTTGGAATAGGTTTTTGTGAAAATTTTTCTCCATAACTACTAAACAAAACAAGTAGGTGTTTTTCCAGGTGAGGGAGTGAAATCCTTGGTATAATTAGTTTTTTCAGTATGCCCCTCTTACATAGGAGTTAAGCATGAGGCATCATACATGTTTGTGGTGGGGATATCCCCTTTCCACTCTTTGTGCAGTGTCAGATATATTTCCAGTATCTTCTTTGTATGTGGGGGATTTTGAGCTACCTTTGGTGCTTTCGATATTCCAGCATTGCTACACTTCCCATAGGTAGACCCCTCCTGCGAATGTCCCCTTGAGAATTGGTTATATTGGGGTGACCTTAGTTTGCTTACCTAGGTATCGTAGGGGGTACTTGCAGAGGTTATTCCATTAGTGTCTTGTCCAGGTAGGGGTCGGACAACATAGTTTCTTTATGAGTTGAAGCCGAGGGCCGCTATAATTGGTTACATACCTCCTTTTGTAGTGTCTGGGAGTCTCAAGACTCTCCTAGGAAAGACATACCTTGCTACATCTAGGAGCTCATTTATCCTCCACTTGGCTTTCTTGCATTTTGGCTTATATTCTCTTTGGAGTATTCTCTGTGTACGCTAGATTGATTTAGGTTTCATAAATAATTGAGTCTATTTATTTTTTTTGCATTCATCTTGGATCGAGGAAAGGAATCTTGTTGTTCTCTATAGTTAGCATTCCTTTCACCTTCTACATCTCCTCATCCTTTGCCGAAGAGTGTTAGAAAGTCTATGTGGACTCATACTCACTATGATTCACACATCGGTCTCACCACGAGTCATGCATCTGAGATCCCAGAAGCCCCTCCTTATCTGTTCTCTAGGATGGGGAATGCCCCTTTGAGTGCATATGGGACTCTAGAAGAAACCAATCCTTTTGAGGTTGTTACATCATATAATGCGCAATCCTTATTTTCATATTATGTAAATTCTAACCTACGGTATTCTCCTCAAAGGTTGAGCGGTGAGACTCATCCTGATCCTTCTAACACTATCCCTTTCATATTTGGCATGCTAGACCTTTCAGAACATTTTATGTCATCTGCTGTAGATCCTAGTATAGATCCTATTACTACGCTTGGAAGCACTACAATTCCTTACCATTTGGATATGTTTGGTAGTAATTATATTGCACCTTCCACTCCCTTTCTGGGAGGATCTTCATACCAATTACCTAGGCCTAATGCTAGTATTCCTTTGTATAGAAGAGGTCCTAGACATGTGAACATTGGAAGAACAATTTACATTCCATCTTATGCTCCATCGTCCACCGCACATATTTTTTTGAATGCATTTTTCATGATGCATCCTCCCCATATCTCACACGGTTCTTTGGGTTGGAGTGCTACCTCTAGCCATGTTGTTCCGTCATTTACTAATACCTTTGCATCGAGAGGTTACATGCCTCCTTATGTGTTCAGGGGTCAACCCTTGTATCAGTATTATAATTATGGCTAAGTAACACCCCAGTCTCAAGGTATACCAAACTCTAACATTCCCTTGTACCCTTTTACGGGTCAAGCAGGAGGAGGCTATTATCACATTGACTAAGGCCATGGTATTTACGACAACCAGATTTACATGAACCAATCTATTCAGGGGGCATGGAACCAAATGGCACAACCTAGGCCGCCTTTCTTAGCTATGATGAACTTCCATGACTTAGCGAAGTTTACCAACGATCTGGTTTCTCATGATCCGATCTGGTTGGTTGTCCCTGCCAAGCTTCCTCCAGACATTCCAAAATTTGAAGGTAAGAATGGTGAGGACATTGGAGAGCATGTTACCACTTTCCACCTATGGTGCTCTTCGAATTTGTTGAACTGTGATTTCATCCGTTTATGACTGTTTCAACGCACCCTCATGGGTCTTGTGGAAAAATGGTGTATAGAGTTGTCTGGGGGCACATATCGGAAAATCAATGACCTAGACATAACCTTTCTGAACCACTTTCAACTACCTGTGCATTATGATGCCATTATTTAACTCTTATGGACATTTCAGCAGGATAAAGCTACGCACATATCATACCATATTCAAGAGTGACATAGATGAAAGATGAAAGCGATTGATTAAGGCCAACATTCCACCAGAGTTCCTTTTGGAATGGTTCCTCAAGTCGTTATTTCCATATATAGCAAAGGATGTTTCCATATCTAGAGTTATGAATGAGGAAGAGTGACCCAACCAAAATTTGGTAGGTTGTCAAGATTTGACAAAGTCTAGCAGTTTGATTGCTTCTCCTGCCTTGACAGGTCCATCTCGACAGGCATTAGAGGAAATTTTAACTCAAAATGGGCCTTTTAACTTTTATTCAAATTCCATGTCATCATGTGATAGCCAATGAAATTTCTTTAAATTTGAAATACCATATAGGTCTTAAACACTTTTTTAATATAAATTTGGGGATAGGTATCGTAAAAGAAACTAGTTTTTTTGTTTGTATTTTTGACATATCTCCCCGTGTTTTTACTCAAATTTCGATCGGGAGAGCTCGTTGGATGCAGAATTAAATTCCGCATCCAACGAGTACCCACTCGGCATACTTTTGACGGACCCCGCTACCCCAAAAACAAGAAATACCTGAAAAAATGGAATCATCATTCCATTTTTTCAGGTATTTCTTGTTTTTGGGGTAGCGGGGTCCGTCAAAAGTATGCCGAGTGGGTACTCGTTGGATGCAGAATTTAATTCTGCATCCAATGAGCTCTCTTGATCGAAATTTGAGTAAAAACAAGGGGAGATATGTCAAAAATACAAACAAAAAAGTAGTTTTTTTCCTTTCTTCCTCCAAAATTAATAAATATTATTTTATTATTTTAACTATTATTTTATTAGTTCATTTTAGGAGGCCCATTTTGAGTTGAAATTTCCTCTAATGCCCTCCTCTATAGATCACTCTCGAAAATTTCTCCTCAACAAGTTCACCTCGACAGGTCCACCTCAACGGTTGAACTTCTAAACCGTTATAACTTCTTTGTAACAGAACGTAACAGGTAGTCACCCAAGAATCTCAAAATTCTATATAATCATGCACATTAATGTAATATACAACAATTCTAATTCCTCCATCTTTCATGGAGAAGAAATAATAAATTGGTTTGAATTCTTGTATTTTGTCTGTTCGTATGCTTTCTGTCAACCTAAGTGTATTTCCTGCTTTGCTGGTTCTTTTTTTATGCTTCCACCATAGCATAGCTCGACTCATCCAGTCGACTGTTGTCCCCAGTGTGCACCTGGGCACGACCTGGATCATTTGTATAAGAGAAATATCTTGTCCAAATCTTAAGTTACATAATCACCTCCATCGAATTTATTTAACTTATGCATGTTCAAACACACTCGCAAACTCAGGAAAACAAGCAAACACTTCCTTCAACTTCAGAAAATATTACCGAAGACGCAAACAATAGACATGCAACTGGTGAGATAGAGATGCTCATAGAAAAAGCATTAGCTTTCCAGCGGACCGAAATGTTCGCCCAGTTTAGTGATATTCTCATGCGAGTCTCTTTGAACTCCAGGGAATCCTCGATGTGAAATCACTCTGATAAAATCAGCCCCCTCAAATGAAAATGAATATGGACATACCGAACCTTGAAGGAAATATTGACAATGAATCTGTCAATGATTGGGTACAACAAATGGAATCTTATTATGCAGTGGATCAACTCTATGAAGTGGAAAAGATCACCATTTCATTCTTAAAGATGTCAACCTCCGTACATTACTGGTGGGATAATCTATCGATAAAGATGGAAAAGAAGAAGACCCCATCGACACATGGGTAAAATTTGTCGAATATGTCCGAAAGGAGTTTTACCCGCCCAAGTATCCTGAACAATAGTATTAGAAGTGGAAGAAGCTAAGGAAATGGAAAGACCAGTCCATACAAAGTTACACTGACGAGTTCTATCGACTCATGGCTAGACTTGGCATCCATGAAGAGGAGAAATTTCTTTTCTTGAAGTACATCAGAGGTTTATCCCCATACATGCAGCAAGAGATGGAGTTTATGACTATCAATACTCTTGTGGATGCATTTAATTTATGCCAACAAGCTTGAAGCTAAACATAAACGAAAAACACATTTCACAAACAAGCCAACAAGTCGAACATCTGACAAGAAGTCACCAGCTGACTCACATGACAATGCAAGCCGACAATGCAAACTTGTCTACTTCATTTAGCCTTTTGAGGATGAAGTACTATGTGACATGGAACCACTTTCTGTATTCGATGCCCTATTCAGTGAACCCTACCTATGGGATCGACATGGTACATATCAGTCATGGCCTCAGAAGGTGATTTCCAAAATCTGAAATTAATGGTATGGCATAGCAGAGCGACAACCCACATAAACGTTTGCTAAGATATCTACCAAAAAAACAAAGAATCTTATCAATCATGCTCAAAAGTTCGCATTAATCATGATAGAGCCTCAACATTGTAGGAATACTGTAGGAACGATTCGATCCACTTACCAACGCATCCACCGATAACAACAACAAATCAATAACATTCTTTAGGAATACCAAAACATATTTCAAGCACTAGACGGCGTACCTGTGCATTGTGAGGTAAATTCATTAGAGAAAATTTCAACTCAAAATAGGCCTTTTAACTTTAACTCAAATTCCATGTCATCATGTGTTAGCCAATGAAATTTCTTTAAATTTGAAACACCGTATAGGTCTTAAACACTTTTTTAATATAAATTTGGGGATAGGTATCATGAAAAAAACTACTTTTTTTGTTTGTATTTTTGACATATATCCTCGTGTTTTTACTCAAATTTCGATTCTGAGAGCTCGTTGGATGCGGAATTAAATTCCGCATCCAACGAGTACCCACTCAGCATACTTTTGATGGACCGCACTACCCAAAAAACAAGAAATACCGAAAAATGTGATGATGATGTCATCATCACATTTTTTCAGGTATTTCTTGTTTTTTGGATAGAGGGGTCCATCAAAAGTATGTCGAGTGGGTACTCGTTGGATGCGGAATTTAATGCTGCTTCCAACGAGCTCTCCGGATCGAAATTTGAGTAAAAACATGAGGAGATAGGTCGAAAATACAAACAAAAAAATTAGTTTTTTTCTTTTCTTCCTTCAAAATTAATAAATATTATTTTATTATTTTAACTATTATTTTATTAATTTTTTTTAGGAGGCCAATTTTGAGGTGAAATTTCCTCTAATGAATTTAAAAAAATAAACTTAACTTTAACTTTAAATTTTTAGTTTTATGTGAGTACATTATTAAAAATCAAATTAAGTTTAAAAAATAGCTTAAAATGCTACATACTTACTTTTCAAGGCCAACTATATTCATTTCAAAATTGCTTATAATATATTAATTAAGAGATGTTATTAATTCAAAACTGGTGCTAAATTAAAAGAAATTAAATATTACATAGTTATTAATAATATATAAACTAGATTTTTTTTTGAAATTATAAAGTTGAAATATATGTTACATATATACATATAAATTTATACATTCAATGGATGAACCCTCATTTTCAAGAACAATGGATGAAGAAGCTCACTCTGACCCTTTTCAAGAAATAAAGCATAGTTGCTCATCAACAGATGTTGCAATTCAACCATCAAGCATTTTCCAAATAAATATGCCACCATTTGAAACTGATTTGGAGGAGGAGTAAACATGGGCACTTTTAGCCAATACAGGTCATGGAAATCATGAAATTTTAGATATGCATGACCATTGCCTTTGAGTAATTGCTGCCTTAAAATAAACGTTTAATTTAAAATGAATTACACTTTTTATTTTTCTACTCATGCATCAACAAGCTTAGGTTTTAGAGTCTTGGAATAGGTTTTTGTGACAAAATTTCTCCAAGACTACTAAACAAAACAAGTAGGTGTTTTTCCAGGTGAGAGAGTGAAATCCTTGGTATAATTAGTTTTTTCAGTATGCCCCTCTTACACAAGAGTCAAGCACGAGGAATCGTACATGTTTGTGGTGGGGATATCCCCTTTCCACTCTTTGTGTAGCGTCAGATATATTTCCAGGATCTTATTCATATCTAGGGGATTTTGAGGTACCTTTGGTGCTTTAGAGCTTTCAGCATTGCTACACTTCCCATACAGTAGATCGCTCCTGTGACTGTCCTCTTGATAATTGGTTATATTGGGGTGACCTTAGTTTGCTTACCTAGGTGTTGCAGAGGGTACTTGCAGAGGTTATTCTGTTAGTGTCTTGTCCAAGTAGGGGTCAGACAACATAGTTTCTTTATGAGTTGAAGCCGAGGGCCACTATAATTGGTTACACACCTCCTTTTGTAGTGTGTGGGAGTCTCAAGCCTCTCCTAAGAAATACATACCTTGCTACATTCAGGAGCTCATTTATCCTCCCCTTGGATTTCTTGCATTTTGGCTTATATTCTCTTTGGAGTGTTCTCTGTGTGCACTAGATTGATTTAGGTTTCATAAATAATTGAGTCTATTTATTTTTTGTGGAGTCATCTTGGATCGACGAAAGGAATCTTGTTGTTCTCTACGGTTAGCAAGCCTTTCGCCTTCTACATCTCCTCCTACTTTACCGAAAATAGTTAGAAAATATACGTGGACTCATACTCACTATGATTCACACATCGGTCTCATCATGATTCATGCATTTGAGATCCCAAAATCCCCTCCTTATTTGTTCTCCAAGATGGGAAATGCTCCTTTGAGTGCATATGGGACTCTAGAAGAAACCAATCCTTTTGAGGTCATTACATCATATAATGCACGATCCTAGTTGTCATATTATGTAAATTCTAACCTATGGTCTTCTCCTCAAAGGTTGAGCGGTGAGACTCATCCTGATCCTTTTAACACTATCCCTTTCATTTTTGGCATGCTAGACCTTTTAGAACCTTTTATGTCATATGCTGTAGATCTTGTTATAGATCCTAGTACTACTCTTGGAAGCACTACCATTCCTTACCATTCGGATAGGTTTCGTAGTAATTATATTGCACCTTCCACTCCCTTTGTGGGAGGATCTTCATACCCATTACCTAGGCCTAATGCTAGTATTCCTTTGTATAGAAGAGGACCTAGACATGTGAACATTGGAAGCACAACTTACATTCCATCTTATGCTCCATCGTTTACCTCACCTATTTTTTTGAATTTATTTTTCATGATGCATCCTCCCCATATCTCACACAGTTCTTCGGGTTGGAGTGCTACCTCTAGCCATGTTGTTCCCTCGTTTACTAATACCTTTGCGTCGAGAGGTTACGAGCCTCCTTATGTGTTCAAGGTTCAACCCTTGTATCAGTATTATAATTATGGCTAAGTAACACCCCAGTCTCAAGGTATACCAAACTATAACATTCCCGTGTATCCTTTTATGGTTCAAGCAGGAGGAGGCTATTATCCCATTGGCTAAGGCCATAGTATTTATAACAACCAGATTTACATGAACCAATCTATTTAGGGGGCATGGAACCAAATGGAACAACCTAGGATGCCTTTCTTAGCTACGATGAACTTCCCTGACTTAGTGAAGTTGACCAACGATCCAGTTTCTCATGATCCAATCTGGTCGGTTGTCCCTGCCAAGTTTCCTCTGGAAATTCCAAAATTCGAAGGTAAGAATGGTGAGGATATTGGAGAGAACATTACCACTTTCCACCTATGGTTCTCTTTGAATTTGTTGAACCATGATTTTGTTAATTTATGACTGTTTCAATGCACCCTCACCTGTCCTATGGAAAAATGGTATATAGAGTTGTCTGGGGGCACATATCAGACATTCAATGATCTAGACATAGCCTTTCTGAATCACTTTCAACTACATGTGCATTATGATGCCAGTATTGAACTCTTTTCGAATTTTCGGCAAGAGAAAGCTACGCACATATCATACCATATTCAAGAGTGACATAGATGAAAGCGTTTGATTAAGGCCAACATTCCTCCAGAGTTCCTTTTGGAATGGTTCCTCAAGTCATTATTTCCATAGATAGAGTTAGCGAAGGATGTTTCCACAAGTTCACCTCGACAGGTCCGCCTCGATGGTTGAACTTCTAAACTGTTATAACTTCTTTGTAACTGAACGTAACGGGTAGTCACCCAAGCATCTCAACATTCTATATAAGCATGCACACTAATGTAATATACAATTATTTGGATTCCTCCATATTTCATGGAGAAGAAGTAATAAATTGGTTTGAATTCTCGCATTTTGTCTGTTTGCATACTTTCTGTCAACCTAAGTGTATTTCCTGCTTTCCTAGTTCTTTTTTTATGCTTCCACCATAAAATAGCTCGACTCATTCAGTCGACTGTTGTCCCCAGTGTGCACCTGGGCACGACCTGGATCATTTGTATCAGAGAAATATCTTGTCCAGAGCTTAAGTTACATAAGCACTTCCATCGAATTTATTTAACTTATGCATGTTCAAACACACTCGCAAACTCAGTAAAACACACAAACACTTCCTTTAACTTCAGAAAATATTGTTGAAGAAGATGACAATAGACATGCAATTGGTGAGATAGAGAGGCTCATAGAAAAAGCATTGGATTTCTAGCAGATCGAAATGTTCACCCAGTTTAGTGAGATTCTCATGTGAGTCACTTTGAACCCCGGGGAATCCTCAACGTGAAATCACTTCAATAAAATCAGCCCCTTCAAAGTGAAAATAAATATGGACATACCGAACCTTGAAGGAAATATTGACACCGAATCCATCAATGACTGGGTACAACAAGTGGAATCTTATTATGCAGTGGATCAACTCTCTAAAGTGGAAAATATCACCATTTCATTCTTAAAGATGTCAACCTCCATACATTGCTGGTGGGATAATCTATCAACAAAGATGGAAAAGAAGAAGACCCCATCGACACATGGGAAAAATTTGTTGAATATTTCCGAAAGGAGTTCTACCTGCCCAAGTATCTTGAACAATAGTATAAGAAGTGGCAGACGCTAAGGAAATGGAAAGACCAGTCCGTACAGAGTTACACTGATGAGTTCTATCGACTCATGCCTAGACTTGGTGTCCATGAAGAGGAGAAATTTCTTTTCTTGAAGTACATCAGCAGTTTATCCCCGTACATGCAGCAAGAGATGGATTTTATGACTATAAATACGCTTGTGGATGCATTTAATTTATGCCAACAAGATTGAAGCTAAACATAAAGAAAAAAGACATTTAACAAACAAGCCAACAGGTCAAACATCTGACAAGAAGTCACCAGCTGACTCACATGACAATGCAAGTCAACAATGCAAACTTTCCTACTTCATTTAACCTTTTGAAGATGAAGTACTATGTGACATGGCACCACTTTCTATAGTCGACGCGCTATTCAGTAAACCCTACCTATGGGATTGACACAGTACATATCAGTCATGGCCTCAGAAGGTGATTTCCAAAATCTGAAATTAATGGTATGGCATACTAGAGCGACAACCCACATAAACGGTTGCTATGATATCTGCCAAACAAACAAACAAGCTTATCAATCATGCTCAAAAGTTCGAATTAATCATGATAGACCCTCAGTATTCTAGGAATACTATAGGAACGAGTCGAGTCACTGACCAATGCATCCCTCGATAATAACAATGAATCAATAACATTCTTCAGGAATACCGGAACATATTTCAAGCACTAGATGGCGTACCTCTGCATTGTCAAGTAAATTAATTTTAAAAAATAAACTTAACTTTAAATTTAAATTTTTAGTTTTATGTGAGTGCATTATTAAAAATCAAATTAAGTTTAAAAAATAATTTAAAATGCTAC
>LPNX011221901.1:405104-421009 GCA_001517045.1 Pseudotsuga menziesii
GTTTTCTGAATATAATGTTTTGTTCTGTTTTTATTAATGATTATGATGATAATGTCTCTATTGAGATTCAATTTGGTTTATATAACCTTAAGAGAAAAGAAAAATAAATATAAAAATATTTTGTTTTTGCATATTTATGCATGATGCATGTGCACGGATTAGTATTTGCATTTAGCTTTTGCTTAGTTGTACAATAGGTAGGCTGTCATATAGGGAAATATGCATTGACATTTGAACATGAATTGCACTTGGCATTGTTTGTTAGGTGTGCATATCTACTTAATTGCTGAATCATAACATCACTAGTTGCACGACCATTTTCTTTGAGTAATCACAACATTAAAATCAACGCTTAATTTAAAATGAATTACACTTTTTATTTTGATATTGGTGCATCAACAACCTTATGTATTACAGTCTTGGAATAGGTTTTTGTGAGAAAATTTCTCCAATACTACTAAACAAAACAAGTATGTGTTTGTCTAGGTGAGAGAATGAAATCCTTGGTATAATTAGTTTTTTTAGTAGGATCCTCTTACACAAGAGCTAAGCACGAGCCATCGTACATGTTTGTGGTGGGGATATCCCCTTTCCACTCTCTGTGTAATGCCATATATATTTCCAGGATCTTATTCGTATTTGGGGGATTTTGAGGTACCTTTGGTGCTTTCAAGCTTCCGTCTTTGCTACCCTTCCCATACAGTAGATCCCTCCTGTGACTGTCTGCTTGAGAATTTCTTATATTGGGGTGACCTTAGTTTGCTTACCTAGGTATCGCAGGGGGTACTTCCAGAGATTATTTTGTTAGTGTCCAGGCCAGGTAGGGGTTGGACAACACAGTCTCTTTATGAAATGAAGCTGAGGGCCGCTAAAATTGGTTAGACACCTCCTTTTATAGTGTATGGGAGTCTTAATCATGTCCTAGGAAAGACATACCTGCTACATTCAGGAGCTCATTTATCCTCCCCTTGGTTTGCTTCATTTTGGCTTATATTCTCTTAGGAGTGTGCTCTGTGTTTGCTAGATTGATTTAGGGTTCATAAATAGTTGATTTAGGGTATAAGAAGAATGATTATAGTTCTCTAATGTAGAGCATCATAGGGATAAATTCCACTCCAGTTTTGGAAGAAATAATTTGGTGGATATTGCAGACAATGGAAGGAGCATATAAGTATGAATTCCTAACCATTATACACTATGTCTACGACATGAAGAACACATAACATAAATAAACACTAGAAATAACATGTAAATGAGGAAATAAATGTATAGACTGTGATGTGGAAACACACAAGAATTATTATAAGGCGTATGAACGGCATTTGGCTCTATATATTAGTCCTAAAATATCATAAACACAATAATATTTACAGATTAGAACCAACCAACCTTTTTTCCCTTTGTGAAAGTATTTTTATAGCGCTTCAGGCCCCCGAGATTAATCCTGAAACAGGGCAAGAAACATGTTACAAATCATAATCGAAATTCTGACTAACTAGATCATGGCATTTCTTCCATGATTTACATGCAACAACAAAAAACATGGAGCAAATTCACATGCTTGGTTTAAATGGCATCATGACGCTTCTGGCTCGGAGCTCGTTGGATTTGAAAACAATGTCTCACGATGTTTTAGGTGGCTCATTTGCTCACTAGGCATCACTATTTACCTATCTGTAGAGTTTGCAATGTGTCTTCCCCCTTCAAATTTGTGTTTGTTTCATGCTCAAAGGCACCTTTCTGCATGGGCTCAAATCCGATAAGGATGTTTGTGTCCCTTTCGTGCCCATCCTTCCTTACAGCTTCCCCCTCTCCTGGTAACATTGTTATACAAGGGGGTTTAAATAAGGGCCTCATTACTTCTGGCAGTAACAAGCCTCTGAAATGTCTTGCCATTCTTGTACGTTTTACCTCCCATGAGGAGGGTTCTCTTACAAGCAATACGGCGGGGTGCGTCTTCAATCTCCTCACCACCTCGTAAAAAATTGGCAAGTGGAATTCACAAAGGTGGTGATGAATACTTTGGACCACCACTCCTCTAGTATGAGCATTCGCCCCTATAGGTAGCCGCTAAAAATGACCATCAGGTACTGAGGCTTTGGACACAAGGACCACATCTTAGGTTTTTGGGGGAACATCCCTAGGACATGAAAACCCAGGTACAATTCCCGTGGGGGTATGGCCCTCTATTAAGATGATGATGCCTTCGATGGCCTTAGCAGGTCCATATAATACAATGAATTGAATGTCCCTATTACGACCTTGCTGACGCTAGAAGTATATTCTAATTCAATGAACATCTCTTCCCCGATGGTTGAAACACACTTGGTGAAATGATCATCGGAGCATAGGAATGCAGAGCTATGCTTTACAACTAACCACACACCTTTATAGATAATTTTTTCGAATGAGACAACCATTGCAAATATCCTCTATAGCTCTTAGAACTTTCAGCAGACTGGCACTCTAATTTTCTCTTCCACACTCACTTAATCTCTGTTTTTGGTGGCACATAAGTGTAGCATTTATATAAAGCTGGATAAACTGGATCGGCGATGACCCATAAACATCCCAACACACTTTTCCATCTATTATCATGATGACAACATGAGCGAGAAAGTGGGCCTGGGATCCTTTCTTACCGCTAGAGATCTAGTCACGTCGCTATCTCTACGGTGGCATTCTATTATTGGCTTCGAAAATACCTCTAATTTTATCCCTCATCGCATACCATCTGGCTCAAGGCACATGGACTTGACATTCTTTACCCTCTCGTTCCTATTGATGACAGTATCACAAACTAATTACAATTACAATGCTAAATAAAATCCACTTCCTTTTCTAGTAGAGTCAGATGCAGATATGGAAGAGGTTTATTTAAAATTTAAACACTCAACCTCTACACTATGCTAAATTAAGTGTTTCTGGGTAAAACTTCAAAGTCATATTTTCTGATAAATTAAGACATGGTTGGCAGATTAACAATCAGAATTAAAGGCTCCAAAGAAGCTGCAATGTTTTAGAATATGCTTTTATTTAAAACTTTAAATTTTACACAAACTTTCAAAGATTAAAAACTCTAAACTTGGGCCAGTCAAATAAAAAATAAAACACCTCCCAAAAAGATATCGTAGAAGTGGAAGACAAGATCTCTCAACTATTTAGTAAAATGACAAATTGCATTCTTTACATTCTAGAAAAAAGAGCATGATGGGATGGAAGAAGGCACAAATTGCATTCTTTACATTCTTTACATTCTTCATCTAGCTTATTTTTGCAATCCTTGATATGTTTCTCATTTCCTATCAGAAATAGATCATCAACATACAACAATAGTATGACTAATTCATCATCCATAATATTCATATAAAGGTTAGGATTAGCTTTACTCTTGGTAAATCCCATGCTTTTCAAGAAGCTATCTATTCTTCCATACCAAGCTCTATGAGCTTGCTTCAGTCCATACATATCCTTTTTCAACTTACATACATGAGTCGCTCTATCTTTGACTTCAAATCCTTTTGGTTGTTCGATGTAAACCTCTTCCTCAATCACACCATTAAGGAAGGTTGTCTTTACGTCCATCTGGTGTAAGTCCCACTTCATCATGGAAGGAAGTTCCATGATAGTTCTCATCACAGTGTACCTTTCTACTAGAGAAAATGTCTCTCCATAATCGATCTCGTCTTTTCTGAGCAAATCCTCTAGCCACAAATCTTGGTTTGTATTTTTTAATACTTCTATTAGTAGCATGTTTTATATTGTAGATCCATTTTGAAGATACCACACTCTTGTTTTCTAGTTTGGGAACTATATCCCAAACATAATTCTTCATTATCGACTGGTATTCTTTCGTCATTGCTTCAACCCATTCTTTATTTTGAGCAACTTCCTCATAGCTTAAGGTTTATTGATATACAAGGGTCACACATCAAAGCTAGATAACTGGAATATGGCTTTGATCTTTTGCTTGTTCTTGTGGAGCCTTTTAGAGCCACATATCTCTCTACTTCTTGTATTATTTTTCATACCCAAGAAGGTTTTCTCTTTCGAGAGATATCCATAGTAGGGGGTTCCTGAGTTTCTAGCATGTCATGATCTTTAGATGCTACTATTTCAGGAGAGGGTTCAACTTCTATCCTTTTGGGAGGTACACCCTCTTCATGTACTTCTCCAAACTAACACCTTCTAGATATATTAAGAGCTATCTCTTCATTAAATGTTACATCCCTACTAATATCGATATGATGGAATTATGAGATGTATATCTTGAAGGATTTTGAGACTTCACATTATCCTACAAATATTCCCTTCTTTCTAGAAGGATGCAACTTGGTTCTCTTCTCTTTCAGAATATGTACATATACTGGACATCCAAATATCTTGAGATTGATCACTTCCAGTTTCTTTCTTGTATACATCTCTTTAGGAGTCTTGAATCCAAGAGCACTGCGAGATAATATATTCTTCACATATACAGTTGTTCTTGTTTCCTTAGCCCATAGGTGCATGGGGAGGTCTTGGTCATGAATCATGGTATTTACTGCTTCCATAATAGTTATATTCTTTCTTTCCGCAACACTATTTTGTTGGGGATTATAGGGAGTGGTTAGTTCCCTCTTGATTCCTACCTCCTTGCATAATCTTTCAAATTCCTTTGAAGTGTATTCTCCACCATTATCTATTCTCAATGTCATGATTCTCTTTTATGAAATGTTCTCTATGAATGCTTTGAATTCCTTGAATTTCTCAAACACTTCACTCATGTTATTCAAGAAGTATATCCAAATATCTTGAATAATCATCAATAAATGTGACATAATATTCATATGCAATTAAGGATATAGAGGGCATAGGACCACACACATTAGTGAATTAGTTCTAATGTACCTTTGGTCTTTGTTTCACTTTTTTGGAAAGGGATTCTGAATGTTATTTCCACTTGCACATCCTTTGTAAGTACCCTCATGATCAATATTCAAATTTGGTAACCTTGTTACCACCTTTCTCACATAGGTAAATGATTTATAGTTTATGTGGGCAAGCCTTCTATGCCAAAATTCACTTGAGCTAGTAGTGTCATGGACAAGGGTTGTCTCTGGATGTCCTTCGAGTTTATACAATCCTCCTCCTTCTTCTCCAATGACCAGAACATCTTCAAGTGTCTTTCCATTGGAACACATCAGTACTTGTCCATCTATAAAAGAAACTCTATATCCTTTCTTATCTAGAGATGAGATGGAAAGTAAGTTATTTTTCAAATGTGGTGCATACAGTATGTCCTTCATCTTCATGCAATAAGTCCCAGATTCAAGCTTTTATCATGATTCACCAATATCTTTGATGGGATAATGATAGTCATATCCCAATGATCCTTTCTGGAAAGAGTTCTTCTCTTCAAGTCCTGACAAAGTTTGCTTCTTCCCTGTCATATGATTTAAGGAACCACTATCAATAAGCCATGTGTCTTCTCCAGGTGTTACAGACCAAGAGTGTGAAGTGAATAGTACATATTCATCTACATCTTCTTCTTTTGTTAATATCTTTCTATGTCTTTCTTCTTCATCCTCATCTTTAGTTAGATGAGCATGATGCCTCTTGTTGTTGTTCTTCTTACTTGGTGATGGACACTCTTTGGCTAGTTGTCCTATCTATTCTCCTTAGCTTCAGCTTCTGTTGGTTCTACAACTTAATTCTTGATGTATTTTTCAAGACCATTCTCTCTAAGAATGAGACCAATCCTATACTCTCATGCTAGGAATTTTTATAGGCCTTCTAATTTTTCCTCAAGCTTAGTGCTTAGGGCCATCTTATCTAGTGGGGCACTAAAAATTGAAAATTATCAAAATAAAAAAATTAGCTTACCAATAGATTTGCTTAAGGGAGGAAAGCTCATTGATCCAAGTGATTTCTGGATATCCCAAATATTCAACCTTCAAATACTACTTGCGAGGTTGCATTACTGCAGAATTTATGGTTTAGTTTCACTGTAGTTTTCTAGTTCACTACCAAACTAGGGTTTGGATTACCTGGAGTTTCAACCACCCAAATATCTTGATCTAGGGATCAATAGATCCGCTCCAAGGAGATGCAAATTTCTATACAAGAAGATCTTCCAAATTCCAAAATTTTTAGAAACCCTAATTTTTTCCAGAGAGGAAGAAGAGGGAATTACACCTTTTGAAAGTTTTCATAATCAGGTTAGCTCTGATACAATGTTAATATTTCATATGCTAGACTATATATCATTAGTCTTAAATTCAAAATCATAGCCTCAACATATCCAGAATCATTGATAGAAACACGATCACAAGATAGACACAATATTTATCTTGGGAAACCCTCAAGGGGAATTAAACCCAACAAAACTTCCTCTGTATAAGATGTATATGATATAAAACCAAAATAATTATCCTCCTCTCTCTCTCTCTCTCTCTCTCTCTCTCTCTCTCTCCTATGCGCTACATAAGTGAGAGTTTGTGTCCAAATAAGAACCAAAACTCTTCTATTTATACACAATGAGCCAACTCACTTTTACCCTAATCAAGTCATCCCCACTAAACTGTCTTGGTCAATTTTGACTTAGGAAGACTCAAAACAATATATTATATTATTCATTAGGGTACTACTGACCTGACTTCCAATGGAGGCTTTACCTCATGACTCTATCATGACCAAATACCATAGTAACACCCTGCCATAGGAATAATAACATCTCCCTTGGATCACATCAATAAAATACATTTAGAATATCCTTTGAAGTTACAATATTCAACAACATGAAGTGACAGAATTGGAAGGAACTCATATTTATCTTATGTAGGAAACTATTTATCATATATAAAATAGTGCATTGAAGTAAATTGTAGGGGCCAGGTAGAGTGATTATTGTACATTCCTTAATCATAAAAAAGATAAAGAAAATCTATTTCTTAACCTATTACAACTATTGAGGTCAAAGGGTATTTGTTCTTATTTTTTATGATATCATTTAACAAAATAAAACTAATTAAACAATAAACTTGAGTAAAGGAGAGAGAACATCTCATAAAGTGTCCTTCTAGAATTTGAAGGAAGGAACACTATGAGATCCCATGGAATAATATGTGCAAGAGTGAAATGCAAGGAGGTCTCATGCGTGGATCATGTGCAAGGAAAAATTGAGGAAAGAGGTTACAATTTTTCATGTGGAACATTGTATTGAACTCTATCATGTTCTAGGGTTTCTTATGTGAAAGGTGTGACATGAACTCAACTCATGCATGAACAAAAAGGGAATTCTCTAACTATTTCTAATGATCCAAACTATCATGGGTAGAGAATGTGCAAGGGAATTTCGATGGAGGAGGATACAATAGGTCATGTGGGAACATGTGTTAAACCTGAGCCAAGTTGTAAGGCTTCCCACACAAAAGGTGTTGCATGAACTAGACTTAGCATAAGAGAAATAAACTTGGAAACTCCTTCTTAATGTAATTGATATGTCCCCATTACTCACGTAATCTTATGTGAAAGTCGGTTGACATTTTTTTTTCATTTCAATTGAAGATTTCAAAGGAGAATAACACTTAACTCTTCTAGAAAGAGATTTCCCTTAGGGTTGATCTTTCCTTCAATGTACACTACCTTTATCCATTACTCTTATATAATTTAAATGAAGACCCTTGGTAGAGGTTGTATGGTTCCATAAAAATAAAGATTTCTGAAAATTCCATCAACTATGTCAAGGAGTATACCACTTAGTATAGACATGTGAAATATATAGGAGGCTAGACTCTCCAGGAATAACCCTACAATTACCGATTGGTAAATTAGTTAAATAGACACATTCAATAAATAACTAACATGAACTATTAATGTGCATATTAAATGACCAACATGATCAAATTTATATTGGAACACATCCAAGCTATCCTCTCGAATGGGATTATCCTTAAACTTAACCACCCAACACCTCAAAGATGTTGGAAAATTTGTAATTTGGGAAAATCCACAAGTTTTTCAAGGTATAAGCCAACTATCAACAATATTTTTCTATGCTCCAAGACATTCCTTGAAGGTTTGTTGCTCAATTAGTGGTGCTTGGGCTTTTAACAAACATAGATCCATCTTAACTCTAGATCTATCATTCTTCATGATAGGTGTTATAGCAGATTTTACCACACCAGGTGAATCACATTTGTATGGCCTTCCCCTGTCCCTCTGCAGACTCCTTAGATCCCTTGGACCATTTCTTGTCCTTTGATGTTTCCTAGACCATCCCTAAAAACAAGTGAAAATTGCTATACGCGACTTTTAAACCTTTTATTGAGTATATACGCGGGTTTGACCTCTAAAACCGTGTACATCAGAATGTGTACAAAAATCCAAATCCTTTTGGAATTTTCCTTGACATGGATCTGACTCACTTGTCTCCTGGACTTCCATGTGCCTTGAGATCGATTGGATTCAACGTTTCATTACCCCATTGAAAAGATATATAAGGAACCCTTTGGATACATTGAAGGCATACGAGAATCTAGAGCAAAGAAACTATAGTCCATTGTTTCCAAAACTTGTGCTTGAGTCTGCATCCCTTTGTCCCTTGGAGTACATTAGTGTTCTTCCCAAGCTTGCCTTTTGCTTGTGAGCTTGCTATTGAGAGATGGAGGATTGAGGTGGTGGAGGCCCAAGTGGGGGATTCAGTTTCTCTGATTCGCAGACATGCCGACAGAGGTTGTATTCATTGTAATATTTGATTTTATATTAATAGAAATATCTTTTCCTGTCCAAGAATATATGTTTGAATGAATATTTTATCCATGGATGATTTCAAATGCTTATACGTTGTTGATTATATATGCTAGAGTAGATCTAACACCCATATATATAGTATGCTTGTCTTTTTTACTTATTGTTGAGGAAGTGATTTATCAACTCAAGATGAAGTTGGAAAGCTCAACAGGGATCTACTTCAACCGTCCGGAAGAAGGTACGAGTTTTGATCCTTTAGTGTTAGATATTTGATTTCTCTTGCATATTGGAAAGGATTGATTTCTGGAGTTAAGCTGTCTGTTGTGGTACCCCAAGCCATAGGAATTTCTCTTCATAATAGAATTGGAGACTCCGTTGGGGAGTTCCTAGTAGTTTTCCTTTGGGGGTTTTTTTATCGGCATTCAATGACTTTGAATTGCTCATTTTTCTTTGTTTCTGTGTCAGGTCTTGGGGCATGTTATCCTAGCAGTGTCTGATTGGTGTGAATTTTGTCTCAGCTTCTCTATTTGCCTTTATTTTCCCTGCACTTTTCTTCCTGTACGTGAGTTTTAAACTCATAATCGTGTATATACGTGGTTTCGACTGCTATATCCATGTACACACGCGGGTTTACTGCGAACAGTCACATATGCCCTTAGTTTTGCCTTCTTGAGGAATATTTATTGTTGCTGGGTGAATTTTGATGATTGTTGAGTCTCCTTTGATACTGCTAGAGTCTGTATACACCTCTGTTCCTGACAAGAGACGTTTTTTTAGGGTAAAATTTCTTTTTTCAAAGAATGTTCTTGTCATTGCATTTTCGATTTTTTGTTTTGGGATTAGTGCACTAGAGTTATTTTACCTTAGTACTTTGCATGAGTGCTGCATGATTGTGCTTGTAGAGTCTAGGGGTTGTAGAATCATTCTTTTGCTTTAGTATCTCATTTTTATTTCAAAAAATCCAAAAATATTTGATTATCATTATGCATTGCATCTTGGATTTTCCATAGTACTTGCACTAGATTTGCTTTGAAGTATTTATCTGGATTTCATATAGGAAAGCTTGCATTTATCATTTGAAGAAAATTTTGCATTTCACGTAGCAGCATACCCTGTTTTTCATGGACACAATGCATTTGCATTGATTGTTAGGTGTGCATTTTGCTTCATGTTGCGTCATAACACCATTGGTTGCACGGTCATCTACCTATTTTAAGTAATAAAGCCAATTAAAATAAACGCTTCATTAAAATGAACTACACTATTTTATTTGATAGGGTTCACCAACAAGATTAAGTTTTAGTGTCTTGGAATAGTTCATTGTGAGTAAATTCTCCAAGACCACTAAACAACAGCATGTATGTGTCTGTCCAGGTGAGAGTGTAAAATTCCTTGGTATAATTGGTGTTTCTCAAGATCCTCCTCTCAAAAGCGAGTTAAGCATGAGGCAGTGTGAGCAGTTATTGATTGGGATGACCCGTAGTCATAACTGAGTAGCACCGAAGATATTTCCAGGATTGTATTCGTATTTGGGGGCTCTTTCAGGAGTTTCAGGGTTTTCTACCCTGCCCATACGGTCAATCCCACCTGCGGCTGTCTGCTTGAGCATTGATTATATTGAGGTGACATTAGCTACCTTACCTAGGGTATCAAGGGGGTACTTTGCAGGGGTTATTCGACGGTTGTCCCAGCTACGTTGGGGTCAGATAGCAAAGTCACTTTACGCGTTGAAGATGAGGGCCATAATAATTGGTTACATACCTCCACTTGTTGTGTATGGGAGTCTCAAGCCTCTCCTAGGCGAGACATACCTGCTTCATTCGGGAGATCATTTATCCTACCCTTGATTTCTTGTGTTTGGCTTTATATTTTGTTGGTGTATGCTATGTGCACATTAGCTTGCCTAGGGTTTGCGTAATTAGAGAGTCTTTTACATTTTTTGAGTCATTGTGGATTTGGGTGTGGCTCCTTTCCATTCTCGTCAGTTAGCAGGACTTCCTCCTTCTACATATCCTCCTCCTTTGGGAGAGAAAAACAAACAATTTAGGTGGACTACTTCACACATTGATTCACACATGATGGGAGACCATGAAGAAGGTATTCCTGAGCCACCCTCTCCCATTCAAGTGGAATATGGGGAGTTTACTCCTAACTATGATCCTTCACCTGATCTGACTAAAAGGTCATGTAATTTATGAGATAGGTACTTTTCATGATATACCTACTTACTCTAGTGTTGATCCCCCATTAACACATCATCGGTATGGCATGTCAAAATACGAGACTTATTATGAGTCCACAAGCACTAGTTATGGTAGTTATGGTATGTCTGGCATACCCACACATGATTTGGCATTTCATGTCAAGTTAGAGTTTGAGCCTAACACTACGCCTGGGGGCACTCCTATTCCTTACCATGTAGAGAGGTTTGGGAGCACAAGTCACATTGCACCTTCCATCCCGGTGGTGGAAGCTACATCACATATTCCTACTAAGCCTAGGGTTAGTGATCCTATTAGGATACTAGATCCAAGACGAGTGACTATAGGGAACACCACGTACATAATTTCACAGATCCCTTCGTCCTCAATTCCTTGTTCTTTGATTGTTGTTCCTCCACCTCATTCACGTGGTCCTTTGGGCTGGAATGTTGCTACGAGTCATGTCCATGTTGTTGTTACTCGACCAATTGTGTCTCAGGTTCAAGTACCACCCATTGTTTCGAGAGGTCATGTTCATACTTCTAGAGGTCATGTTACTAATTTCGGAGCATATATTCCTACTTCCAAAGTGTATATTCCTACTTCCAGAGCGTATATTACTACTTACAGAGTGTCTCATGGGACATCTCATGGGATGACTTATGAACCTTATTATGGGACATAGTATGGACAGGGTTATTCACCTTATGGGTATGGGTATCAAAAACCCGCTTACTCTCCTAATTATGGCTTTGTATCCCCGCGTAGTCAAGGTACACCACATTATGGTGCTTCCATGCCACCCTACACAGGTCAAATTGCAGGAGGGCACTATGGTCAAGGCCATGGGGGTTACGGCAATCAGACCTATGTGAATCAAAACTATAAAGGAGCAATGCACTGACCTACTAATCCTAGGCTCCCTTTCCTCACAATGCTAAATCTTCCTAACTTGTCAAGATTGACGAACGATCCTATATCTCATGACCCGGTTTGGCCGGCTGTCCCTACTAAGCTTCCCTCGGACATACCCAAATTCGAAGGAAAACCTGGAGAGGATCCGAGCAAACATGTTACAACATTTCACCAATGGTGCTCTTCAAATTACTTACACAAGGATTCGATCCGTTTAAGGCTATTTCAACAAACCCTTATAGGGCCTGCTGTGAAATGGTATATAGAGTTACCTAGGGGGGAATTCGCCTTATTCGATGACCTAGCGATGACTTTTCTTAACCACTTCCAGCTACCAATGCGTTATGACGTTGGTACGGAAATCTTGTCATTTCGGAAGGATAAAGCCACACATATATCGGACCATATCCAAGAGTGGCATAGACGAAAGAGGTTGATTAAAGCCTTTATACCGCCATAATTCCTCCTCGAATGGTTCCTTAAGTCGTTATTGCCTTATATAGCGAAGGATGTTTCTACATCTGCAGTGCAAAATGAGTAACAAGCCATTTTAGGGTGCAGGAACTGGATTTGATTTATGCTCAATCCGGTTTGTTATATGATATCATTCCCAGTGCTCCACGTTCTAGTTTCGACCCCAAAGTTAAACCTGGACCACATGGCAATGGCATTGTTGGTTGTGCAAGTGCTAAACCTGCGGATTCGGTTGTGAAACAGATCAATCAATTGTCAATCAACCAATCCACTTTGGGACAAGCCACGACTTCATGTCAACCCACCCAAATGGTGAATGTGATTTCAGTGCAATCATCGGACCAAAAGGGTAACCAACAACCTGGAAGGAATAAAAAGAAGGGTAAGAACAATCGTAAGGGTGGGAATAGGAATGAAAATGCTAATACTAATGACAAGAATGCTTGAAATGTTGGGGGGACAAGAAATATAAACATAAGGTTAAATTTGCTTGCAAGTTATGTAAGGAGAATCACCTCACTTACTTGTGCCCCCGTATCGATGAAGCCTAGAGATTCTTAGCACAGGGCCCAGCTGTGCTGACCAAACCTTTAACTCATAATCTAAACATGAACTCAAGGATCTATGATCAGTCTAGTGGTGATCAAGATCTGTCAGAGGGTAGTGGTCATGGTTGCATTAACATGGTACATGCTATGAAGGTTGTGACCCATGCGAAGGACCATGGTTCGTCACAACCCAATCCGGGAAAGGAACTTGATCCACTAGGGACTCCTTTG
Organism: Pseudotsuga menziesii; assembly: GCA_001517045.1. Lineage (NCBI taxonomy): Eukaryota > Viridiplantae > Streptophyta > Pinopsida > Pinales > Pinaceae > Pseudotsuga > Pseudotsuga menziesii. The sequence continues at coordinate 418,207 of LPNX011221901.1, forward strand.
CATATTGAAAAACCTGGGGATAAACTTGAAGTTGCACCTCACATTCCTAAGGGAGTCCTTAAGCGTTCGGGGCACAATCCTAATGCCCAAGACGCCCATAACAATTCTATTGTCGTGGATTTGGGCCACACTCCTTGTGTGATGTCTACACTAGAAGTACTTCAGAATTATCCTTCACAAAGGAAGGATTTGCTTTCTAAGCTTGGTGTGAATGATGATAATTCTTCCTCTTTGATTAAATTTGAAACCACGGGACTTCAGCCTCACTTTCCTTATTATGTGTCTCTTTTGATTCATGTAGAATGTCTTAACATGACCGTCAAGCGCACTGTGATTGATGAAGTCGTTGCTGCTTTTGTGATGTCTTTATCATGTTGGAAGGATTTAGGTTCTCTTGAGCTATCTAAATCTAGTACCATGTTGACCGTGTTCGATGGGAGATCGTTTAGGCCACACAGGATCCTTCCTTCCCTTAAGGTCTGTTTGGGGGGAAAGACCATTGCGATACAGGTTGAGGTGGTTGATGTGCCCCTTGACTATAATCTCTTGCTGGGTAGGAATTGGATGTACAGTATGCAAGTTGTAGATTCTTCTCTATTTCACGTTGTATGCTTTCCATTTAATGGGAAGATAGCTACAATTGATAAAACATCATTCAAGAATCTATCGGTTACCGCATCTTCGGGAGCTTCGATCCCAATTGTTCAACACTCTCAGCCGACAACTAGGAGTGTGGGTGTGGGCATGTATCCATCTCTTATGGGAAGCTTTATTTGTCCTACACCTATCCTTATGATAGGGTCTAGTTCCGGTGAGGCTTTGACATCTGTGAGATCAGTGTCTTTTCGCACGAGGCATATGGCAGATCCTTGGATTCTTCCCACACCGAATAATTTGAGTGAGCCCATCATGATGGACGTGCCGTTGCCTACAACTATGGTAGCTTATCAAGCTAATCTTGGATGTGTTGCAGAGCCTAGTCCTTCCTCTTCGCGGATGGAGGAGGAGGACCCATATGTGCTGCCTGCATGGGAAGTTTAGCCTTCTCATGCACATGACTGCCTTGATAGTGTTTTTCCTTCAGATGAAGCGATTATTTAGGCCATGTTAGTGTTAGTTTTTCAACATTTAAGCTAGCATTATAATAAGATCTTTTCACTGAGAGAATAACAAGCACAACAATCACATAAGCACATCACAAGAGACAAGAGACACAAAGATTTTAGGAGGGGAAACCATAAATGGAAAAACCCCTCAACTTCCTCTAAGATAGTATCACCACAAGATGTGATCCCAAAACAATAAGATGACCTCCCTTCACAACAGCAGCCTTCTGTCTTCTGTCAAGCCCAAGAATTTCCTTCTCCAAAAGTGCGCCACACTTGAGAGAGCAAGAGAGCTAAGTCACGAGTGATAAATAGAGAGACTCTCACTCTCTATTTATATTCTTCCGTTGACTTGAAGTGCACTCAACCTAATAATTACTACTCGAGCCTACACCTTAATTAGTGTATAATAACTCAAGTGCCCCATAAACAGTGGGGACTTACCCAATGACTTGATATGACTTGTTTACATTATAATCCTCCCGATCGGAACATCGGGGCATGACCACATGACTCAAATACATAATAGAAACATCCCGGAATAAACATCGGGTTACAATAATATAAAATACAAAGAAGAATACATTCCGAAGTTACATATACATCAACACTCCCTCTTAACTAGGAAGGTATTCTTTCGACACAATTTTTCAACACTGGTCTTCTTCTCTGCATCAACTGGATCATCTTCGTCTTCAAGTCATCTTCGTCTTCAAGTCATCTGGATCTGTATCATCTCTCGATCTGGATCATCATAAAATGGCATCACTGGATCTAGATCATCACCCGATCTGGATCAACATCACTGGATTGGATCTGGATCATCACTCGATCTGGATCACTACTGCTGGATCTGGATCATCACTCGATCTGGATCTCTCGGAGTCATCATAACTGGATCTGGATCTCCACTGGTCATCATCATGTGTGTACTATCTCGTCATAGGAAGTTCTACAGAGCCAGCCCTTTTTCATGCTGGATGTAGGCCTACCCTCATGTAGGTCTTCGCCCAGCACTTATATCTGACCTGCTCATCAGAAAGGCACGCCCAGCAATTATATCTAATCATGTAGTAAACTACAATCCCATCAGAAAGGCCCAGCACTTACATTCACCAGCATGGTAGGCACAATCAACTACCATCTGTGAAATGGCTCAGCACTTACATCTGACCTACTCGTCAGAAAGGCCCTTCCATCCAGACAAGAACACATCCTATCACAGTGATGGAAGACTCCCACCCAGACAAGAACCAATCCTATCATAGTGGTGGAAGATTTCTCCACTTTCATCCAGACAAGAACCAATCCTATCACAGTGATGAAAGACTCCCACCCAGACAAGAACCAATCCTATCACAGTGGTGGAAGATTTCATGCACTTACATCTGCCATGGAAGGAACTAAATCCTTTAGCCATGCACAGAATGGCCCTGCCCTTACATCTGACCTACTCGTCAGAATGGCACAATCCCATCTAATGATGGAAGACTCTCAGCTCACCAAGAGGAGAGAGATTTCTGCACTTACATTTTCCATGGAAGGAACTAAATCCTTTAGCCATGCACAGAATGGCCCTGCCCTTACATCTCACCTACTCGTCAGAATGGCACAATCCCATCTAACGATGGAAGACTCTCAGCTCACCAAGAGGAGAGAGATTTATGCACTTACATCTGCCATGGAAGGAACTAAAT
>LPNX011221906.1:0-32902 GCA_001517045.1 Pseudotsuga menziesii
AAAATTGCTCATATTTAGTAGTAAATCACTTGGAAAACCTGTGGTGACTAGAATTTTTAGTCACCTAGTAGCTAATTCCTCATTTTGTACTAGTGATCATTGAACATACAATTCTATTAGTTATGTGTCCCACTATATAAAAGATGTTCTCATGCAACAATTAAACAAATAAATTAATGAAATAATATAATTACTTTCAAAAAATACCTGGAATAATCATTTCCAACATTGTGTGCTCTTTCTTTATTAACATCCAAGGAGGAAGGTTATTGTTTATGATGAAAACAAGCCACACTGAGTAAGTAGAATGATGCTCTCCAGATGGATTGAAACAATCATCTACCAATGAATGTATAACATTATGAGGTTCATATATAAAAATTGGCCATTTTTCTTCAATGTTCTTCAATGCAGAACTATCTTCAGGCATTCGAAGAACACCATATTCACTTTTTTTCTTTGCATGGTAATCCATAAACTCTGCTATACTTCAAAACTTGAAGAGTCGTTGGAAATGTGGAATTATGGGGATATAAAGAAAAACTTTGTGAGGAAAATTTTTTGTTACTTGATCCGTTCAATATCTACTTATTTCAAATTGTGGGAATTTGTTTTTTGATTCATACTATCCATATTATATAATATGATCATTAAGACATGCATCAATAGCTTGATACTCTATTCCAATTTCTTTCATAATCAAGAATACCTCTCGACAGGTGCGTGGTAATTTATTTGATGGTGGTAATATAAATTCACACAATAAATTGAAACATTCACAAAAAAATGAAACGTAAACAATATAAGTTATAATTATTGCATAACCCTAATTTACGAATTAATTAACACTAAAAATAGAGGAAAATTTGTGAACTTTACATACCTTAGGAATTGTGTGAAACAAGTGTTTGATAAACCATTCAAAGCCTTAAAGTTCACCAACAAAATCACAACAGATAGAATATTTGTTGTTGAGCCCTCATAAATAGGTTCTTGGGACATCTTGACTAAGGGAACACCATGAATATCATAGAGGTTGTCCTCATGATCCAATGGAGCAAATGTGTTTTTGAGCAATCTATTTATCTCATCTTTGTCGTTTGTATCAATAATGTCATCTTCATCTATAGGACCATTAAGAAATCGACCTTCAATATTCTGATCTCCATGTTCCTCACCTTGTAAACTAGTATTTCTATTATTACGTGGCGAATAGATCTCCGATGGTCGACATTTAGGGGGGATTGTCTTTATATTTACAAACAATGTAATAACATTAGTGGATACTGGACAACACATATTTTTAAAATTATAAACATTTTGTGAATACATGATTAGTAATATTACAAGAAGTACATTATGTAATGAATAATGTCTTACCAAGGGACGATATTCATACCCCCCTTTAGCATGCCCCTTCTCCTTACAATGTTTTTCAGTTGTTGTTCTTAAAATTATTCTTGTTCGCAAAACCATGAAATAATTGCAAGGGAAATAACACTTTACATCACCATTCACTTCCAATGTTGTCTTAAACTCAACATACCTCTTATTATTTTCTTCCCAAGTATATTTATTTGAGATTCTAATAGTCTGTAAGTACCAAAAAACTCAATCAATATATAAATAAACTGAATACAGTATATATGTGTGTGTGTGTGTGTGTGTGTGTGTGTGTGTGTGTGTATTAAAGGAGATAGAAAATTAAAGGATGTTACATGGAAAGTGAAAAATATAATTAATAAATGTCCCTCCATGGTCTTTAAAAAGAGATATTCATGTGTATCTATCGAATTCTAAGTGACAAATCTATATAGGAATTAATATTGAGGATAAAATGAGTAGTCGACTCACTTTATAACGTATGACCCTACACAATAAAGGAGACAAATAATTTAAAAATACTAATCTGGAAACCGAAGGAGATCAAAAATTCAATGTCTTAAACCCATATTGGACTCTTCAAATCACAGATCGAACAATCAACAACAAAATGATTGCAACTATAGCAGATAATTTGGTGAAATATGTGTTAATAACATGTACTTATAGATCAATGATCCTAACATTTCTAGTGAAAATGCACAATGATCAAATTTCAACAATCACAAATAGTCAACGATCGTTACTATAATGACCGTTTATGTTGATGTTAAGTTTACTGTCTCTATAACGACGAACTTTGTGATTTTATCTCTATTTCCAAAAAAAATTGTCGCTATAATGTCGAACTATCACCGTTCATCTCTATAGTGAAGATTATCAAGGGCCATAACATTTCTTTTCAAAAAATTTATCTGTTTATCCACAAAAATTTTGATTTTAACTTATTCATAACAATGTTTCATGGAACTTTGGAGCCATATGTACTAGTGAATGTGGAATATATGAAGGAATATATCTCCAAAAGAGACTTGGTTGAATAGATATTTGAGATGGAAAAAATTACAAGAGAGAGGGGGGAACCATATTTATACAAGAGAGAGAAACCATAACTTACAGCCCAAGATTCCTTTAGAGGGTACTTAGTGTTATGGAGAAAATATTCCTATGGATTGGGGTGGACCAACATAGACAATATGACACTAGAAATAAAAACCATTCTCAAATATGCTGGATAAATTAAAGAAACTAATAATTAAGGGATAAGAACCATACCTCAACCAAATGTTTGAAGATGACTATCGTTAAGCTCTAGATCAAAATATTGTCCCTACAATTTTCCCTTAACAACAAATAGATATCCAAGCATAATAGATTAAGTGTTAACATTTAATCTTTCATAATTCATTTAAACATGTATAAAGAATTTACACCCATGGATACAAATATACATAATTTCACATGAAATTGGATGAGAAATGGATATTTCTATTGATATAAAACATAGTCACAATGTGACAGCCTCTGTCGACACCTAATCGAAATTGAGAAACCGATTCTATCCACCTGGGCCTCCACCACTTCAATCCTCCATAATAACGAAATCTCACAAAGACAATGGAAATATTGGGAAATGAACACAAATGATTCTATCAACAAGGACAAATGGATGTAGACTCAAGTTAAAGTATATGACAATGAGGAAAAATCTTGGTATACTCTCTCTCAAATTTTCTACTCCTCCAATTATTCACAATGGATCAATATATATCCCTCAAATGGGAAATGGTGGTTGAATCAGAGTGTTTCCAGGAATATGGATGGCCAAGGATCAAAGTATTCATTACTTGATGAGGAAAACTCCAATTTGTTTTTTGAGAAAAAAACCAGATGTACGTGGGATGTAATGGTGCAGTATGCATGTATGCGAGTTGCATAGTAGTTGACCTGTGTATATCTTCGAAACTGTATTTTTAAGGTTTACAATGAAACATCAGGGCTATAGAGAGTGTTTGTGCCAGAAATTGTTTCCAAGGCCAAAGAAACAAGCCAACACAATCTCAAATATAAAACTTAATAAAACTAGGGTTTAGGGTTTGTTTAAAAGGTTTTTTTTTAATGGTTGTAAGCTTTGGGAACAATCAGGGAATACATTCATGAGCAAGATAATAACTAAATTATAAACACAAGATGATAAAGATGCATAATATATCACACAAGATCCAACAGAAACACTATGCTGAGGTTCATTTATAAAGGACAAGCATCACCAGCAAATACACATAAACCAGTAATGAATATATCAATTAAGAAACTAAACAAGTTCAATAATTAAGCCAACACAGAAAAATAAAGGGGAAAAATTTCATATATCTCATAATTTCATCATCAAATGCATATAAGACTCTTGGTACTTAACTCCTGAACAAGTCTGAAGACAAAAGCAGTCTAAAGACCTCCTGTAGCTCCCAAAAATCAGAACCCTTCTTCAGTCCCTTTGTCCTTCTTTTATAATTACAAAGAAGTAGTTCTATATCCCCTTCATTGGGTCGAATATGGAACTACCCAGCAGTTACATTCACTAACTAACTCAACTAATTGACTAAAAATAGCAAATCGGATTCCTGGCAAATATGGCTAATTTCTAGAAAATAGGTGTCAAAGAAGCTTCCATATTTCTCAATTGATGACACCTGTGTAAAAAATGAGAGAGGTTTTTGTAAATGGGTCCATTATGGACAAAAAACTCTCTTGGTTTTTAAAAAATTCATCTCCAGTAAATCAGAATATTCCCCGCAAACTGAACACTAAAACAGGAAAATATTAAATATTTAAAATCCCAGAAAAATATGCTTCAAAGATTAAACTGAATCTTTCAAACCTTGACAGTTGTTGCAAAACTGAGAGAGGTTTTTGTAGATGGGTATCTTATAAACAAAAAAATCTTTTTTTTTCAAAAATTCCTCTTCATTAGCTCGTGGTTGGCATTTTACTTCAATAACCCAAAACAGGAAAAACTGAGCAGAATTCTCGGTGATATGTGCATTTCACTGTAAACTGGATGCTGCTTTACAACTTTTTGTCATTTTGCATGAAGTTTAAAAGCTGTTTGTGTGATGAGTATGCTTGTAATGAAATTTTGTGAGTCCATTATTCAACATGATGACCTTTTAAAACCCTTCAATAATCTATGGGATCAAAAATAAAACAAAAAGTCTAAAGGCAAAAGCTCAAAATTTCACTTGAAAACTAAAAATCTCTTAAAGGAAGAAAAAAAACAAACTAAAGCAAAAATGAGTAACGTGGAATAAAATGCAAATCAAACAAAAATTAAAGAAACAAATTACTGACTTAACATCTGGCTCCAGCTGCGGGATGAAGTCCTCCCTGCGAGGCTTCAAGAACCTGTAGACCAGTGCCTTCTGTCTGCTACCTTATCTACCTGTTTGCAAAACTTCCATTGGGCTATGGAGTCTTTATTATACTTCACTCACACCGGTACATACAATGAAAAAAAATCTCTTTCATGAGGAATCTTCCATTTACTAAATCAAATTGTAATCCCATTTCCAATGTAACCAGGAGAAAATTTCATCAACCCACCAAAACTTGTTTCTAACTCCAAATATATATATAATTAGAAATATTGGAAAACATGAAGAGTAATGATCTAACAACTTATACTCACTTTCATCAAATGGTGTCTCTGAAATAACAGATTTATAACCTGGTATTGACTCTAAATAATCTGCTATTGGATCATAAAAACTTCCATAAGTTACCTCCTCCTTCTCTATGAAAAACACAAGCTGTCCATAAGAATATTTTGTTCCATGAATATCAATCAGGCATTGGCGATAAAAGACATTAGGATCAGCCTGAATTTGCTCTGTAAACTTTTGAATAGTATCACCAATAATGTCAACACTTTGAACCTCCTTTTCCACACTGTCTTCAAATAAATGACTATCAGGCATTGGCTTTTGTTGTTCAAGAATAATAGACTGAATGTATTCTTGAATCTGCTGATCAGATTTTGACCTATCACACACCTCACAGATTTCTGGGTCTTTCTTTTCAATTTCATCATCATATCTATTAAAAATTAGACCATCTTCATAATGATTTTGAACAGCAGATTTATCATAACCATGAATATAAACAACTTCTGAAAAATTTTGAACAGCTTGGCCTTCATCAAATTTAGTATCAAAACCAAAAGGAATAGAATCTAATTCATAAGAGAATTTTTGTCTTGGAACCCTAATCTCTTCATCATAACAAAGAGTATTCTGAGAAATTTCAAATGATGATGGTAAAGGGTCATGTTTTCCTTCAATACAAAGCTGATCTTTAACACAATAATGATTTTCAACAGTTTGTTGAACTAGAGATTGATCTTCAAAAGGATTAGCATTCAACCGGTTATTAAGGCTGTTGAAATCATTATGAGAATGTTCCAAACTATCTCTACTGATCTCATCACCTGAATAATCCTTAAATTGACCTAAAACAACAACTTGATTATCATAATGATCATGGCATTCTTCCTTTACTGTAGTATCTGAAAATGTTACCTTTTCATCTTCAAGAAATTCTGAAACTTCAACTTCTTCATGACATGTTTTGAACCCTTGATTGCACTCATCATCATGATTTTTTAAATCAGAAATTGTGTTATAAACATCATCCTGCTCACAACAATCTTTTAAAAAGAGTTCAGCTGAGTACAGATACTTACAACATTTCCAAAAGCATGTGTGGAATTCTTTCAGTGAAGAAATGCTAGCAGCAGGAAGAGAAAAATACCAATCACGTGCATCTTGGTCAAGTGAATACATGAACATCTTCATCAGGACATCTTCATGCTGGATATTTAACTGGACCATACATTGATGAAATTTGATGAGGTGATCTGATGGATTATCCTCTTTGCTTTCTCTAAACCATGGAATACAATCTCCCCAAACATCCATAATAGGTACTGAATTTGGAAAACCTGGAATATCAGAAAAATTGAAAGGTGCAAACCTTCGAGCCACAATAGCTTCCATGGACATTGGCCTCTGCATCTTGAAATAGTGGAGTCGCCAATTAATTTGTCAAGACAGATTTAGTTTCTTCTCCTCAGAAAGAGAAAGGGGTGATAGTATTTCAAATTAATTAGGGATGCATAAAGCTGGGGATGACTGAAACCTTCTAATTCTTCCAACTCCTCTAGTAGCCACTGTGTCAAACTTTGGTGAAAAATAGCCTTCAAAAAATGCTGGTTTAAGTTCACCTCTTAAAACCAGTAAAATAGATAAGAATCCCAGGGAAAATATGCTTCAACTTCGTCCTCGGCAATGGCGCCAAATATGTTTGTGCCAAAAATTGTTTCCAAGGCCAAAGAAACAAGCCAACACAATCTCAAATATAAAACTCAATAAAACTAGGGTTTAGGGTTTGTTTAAAATGTTTTTTTTTAATGGTTGTAAGTTTTGGGAACAATCAGGGAATACATTCATGAGAAATATAATAACTAAATTATAAATATAAGATGATAAATATGCATAATATATCACACAAGATCCAACAGAAACACTATGTTGAGGTTCATTCATAAAGGACAAGCATCACCAGCAAATACACATAAACCAGTAATGAATATATCAATTAAGAAAATAAAAAAGTTTAATAATTAAGCCAACATAGAAAACTGAAGGGGAAAAATTTCATATATCTCATAATTTCATCATCAAATGCATATAAGAGTCTTGGTACTTAACTCCTGAACAAGTCCGAAGACAAAAGCAGTCTGAAGACCTCCTGTAGCTCCCAAAAATCAGAACCCTTCTTCAGTCCATTTGTCCTTATTTTATAATTAAAAAGAAGTAGTTCTATCTCCCCTTTATTGGGTCGAAATTGAAACTACCTAGCAGTTACATTCACTAACTCAACTAATTGACTAAAAATGGCAAATCGGATTCCTGGCAAATATGGCGAATTTCTGGAAAATAGGTGTCAAATAAGCTTCCATATTTCTCAATTTGTGAGACTTTTGTAAAAACTGAGAGAGGTTTTTGTAAATGGGTCCATGAGGGACAAAAACCTCTCTTGGTTTTTAAAAATTAATCTCCAGTAAATCATAATATGTCCCGCAAACGGAACACTAAAACAGGAAAATATTAAATATTTAAAATCCCTGAAAAATAGGCTTCAAAGATTAAACTGAATATTTCAAAACTTGATAGCTGTTGAAATACTGAGAGAGGTTTTTGTATATGGGTATCTTATAAAAAAAAACCTATTTTTTTTTTTTCAAAAATTCCTCTTCATTAGATCATGGTCGGCATTTTACTTCAATAACACAAAACAGGAAAAACTGAGCAGAATTCTCAGTGATCTGTGCATTTCACTGTAAACTGGATGCTACTTTACAACTTTTTGTCATTTTGCATGAATTTTAAAAGATGTTTGAGTGATGAGTATGCTTTTAATGAAACTTGTGAGTCCATTATTCAACATGATGACCTTTTAAAACCCTTCAATAATCTATGGGATCAAAAATAAAACAAAAAGTCTAAAGGCAAAAGCTCAAAATTTCACTTGAAAACTAAAAATCTCTTAAAGGAAGCAAAAAACCAAACTAAAGCAAAAATGAGTAACATGGAATAAAATGCAAATCAAACAAAAATTGAAGAAACAAATTACTGACTTAACAGAGAGTAAAGGGGGTATAGTGAGTTTGCATAGGGACAAGGGAAGGCCATCAATGCATGATGCATGAGGTCTGAAAAATCATTCTATAACACTTAGGACCTTATTACATTGAATATAATAGCTTAAATACCTAATACTATAACAAACCTATGAACTTAGATACAAAGTAGTTAATGTACCTAGGTTTTATTTTCATGTTAAAAATGTGGTGTTTGGTTGCACAACATGCTCATTATACAATATAGAATGGACTATTTCTTCACATTTAGGATGGTAACTTATGCATATGTATTTAGCACTCAGCATTTCCTCTCGAGAAAATTTAAAATGATTTCTAAACTCCTCTCTACTTAAGTTGAATTACAACCAAAGGAAAATTGGCAAGAGATAGTAGTACAACAAAGTGCATGTGATTGCAAGGTACACATATAAATTGGACGAATTGCATCATTATGAGACCTATTTTTTCGAATAATGTATGACTCTGTGTATTTCATTTGCCTCTATATTGATCTCAAAATATAAAAAATATGAATAGTTTCATATGAATAACTGGCACTAAATGGTTAAAGTTGGGGTGTTGACCTTAGCTAAATAAAAATTTTGGATCTAGAATTGTGTTTTCTTCTTTGCTTAGAATGTTTGATCTACATGTAGAATAGTTCACGCCCTATGAAAGTTTGTTCTTTGCATATTCTATCCAAATCGTAAATATGTTATTTTTTTCTAGTCTTATTCAAATTGATTAGGATCTTTATTTGACAGAATAAAAAGCACAAGAAAATATCTAAGATGCACAAGATGGATAAGATACAAAAGATAGAGAAGCTACAAATATTTTCCTCAGGAAAACCATAAAGGAGAAAACCCCTCAAAATTCCTCATAATATTTTCATCATTGAGACAATATCACAAGATGTAAATCCCAAGTATAAGAAGCTTTTGCAACTCTCTCTCTCTCCCCCTTAATATTTTCTCTCTCCTCATGCAAAATTGAGTGAGTGAGTGTGTGTCTAAATGAGGGAGGGTTCCTCCCTAGTTATACACATCAAGTGACTAACCTTTTAACTTGACTAGGACAACCTCTTACCCTAGCAGGGTCGAATTCACCTAGGGGGACTCCAAAAATACATTTCATTATATTAAATTGGGGACTACTTCCCTGACTTTCAATGGAGGTTGTACCTCAAAGACTATAGACAATAATGAAATCCCAAAAGGATGGAAACACATCTCTGATGGAGGTAAAATAACATAAAATGATAATATACATCACAATATATTTAGAACTTACAAATACAACAACATTCCCTCTTAAATAGGAAGGTATTCTCTCACCATAGTTATCGATGCATATGGTCACATCATCATCATGGATTCATCATCGTAGTTGATGTCATAGTATTCATTTTTTTATCATTATGATAGTGACATCTGTCATATCTATCTGTCATCGAAATTTTCTACAGATCCAACCATGTTTAAAGCTGGGTGTAGACCTAGTCCTCATATAGGTCTTCATTATATCCGAAAGAAAGCCAATGCATAAGTACACCCTAGTACCATTCAATACATTTCCACTGCAATCACCTGTGTCTCCTATCGTCATCTCGTTATATATACATCATCTCATTGTCATACATGGAGTACATCCTAGATGCATATCACAAAACACCAGCATTCTATGAACATGGGAGCACGCCAAGACTTAGTTATGTCACGAAGACAACATGTGTCTTCCATTATGCGAGAATAACCTATGAGAACAACAAGGCCTTATTTACATCATCAAGAAAAAATGCCTCTACCACTATGTGAGAACTTCTGATGCACTCACACATTTCCCTATGGTCTCTCATCATCTCTAACATGGGAACACATACAAGGACTAATTACTTCTGAGAACAACCTGTGTACCATACCAGGATTTTTGATTTCAAGAGTAGCCTCAAGGACTGATTACATCTAAGTAAAACCACCATACCACGCTAGGACTCATTACATCCAACGAAAACCATCCAGGAATCATTACATCTAAGGAAAACCTGTGTATCACACTAGGATTGATTACATCCAAAGATAACTTGACAGGATTGATTACGTCCAAGAATAACCTGCATACCATGCCGAGAATTTTACATTCAAGGACAACATTTATTGCTTCCCATGTGAGATCTCATGCATCTATGTCTTCCAGTCTCTCTTCATCTCTAGCATGGTAGCATACCAAGACAACCTGCATCTCTAACCATGCTATAACTTACCACTCCCTCTTTCTAGAAACCCCATTTTGGATCACACCAAGTATCTCTCTAAAGTAATAGAAATTCACTATGGCTAGCAGCTTGGTCAACATATCATCTATTTGATTATCCGTTGCCATGTACTAGAGCTTCACTATTGAGTCTTTGCACAAAATATCAAATATAATGGAACTTGATATTGATATGATTTGACTTGTCATGGTGCATCGGGTTCTCCGACAACTTCACACAACTCTAGTTGTCACAAAATATACAAGTCACATCTAACTGGATATCAAACAAATCATACAATATCTTTCAAATCCGTACTACCTCACAACTAGCCACACAAGATGCAACATACTCTATCTCAGTTGTACTCAATACCACGTAGGACTACTTCCTACTAAACCAGGAGATCATGCCAGATTCGAAATTGAAGTAGCATGTTGAAGTGCTCTTCATATAAATGGATATTTCTGTCTAATATGAATCAACATAAATGTGTAGTTTAATCTTCTGATTCACATCATACTTGATCCCATAATCAACTATAACTTTCATGTACCTCAATACATGCTTTGCAGCAACCAGGTGTACATGTCTCGGATCTGCCAGGAACTAGATAAGGGTGTTCATAGAAAAACATATGTATGGTATCTTATTCATTAGGTGCATTGAAGCAATCAGCTTCAGGACATGAGATCCATAATTAAACAATAATTTATGATATATATTGAAGGTGATTGATATTTACAAATGGCACTCGCCTTTATAGGCTTGAGTGTATAAAACGAAAGGTTACACCCTTTCGGATAATAGTTAACTAATTTAATTAATATTTATTTAATATTTGTTACATTGCCATTCCCTTTAAGGGAGCTTTGTCCTCAAAGCTATGTTAGAGAAAGATGTAGTTGTCGGAATTGTTCGGATTCCCATGTTGCATCTTCTTGCGGGAGGTTTTTCCATTTTATAAGGTACTCTTTAATTACTCTTGTCCTTAATCTTCTTTCTTTGGTAGTAATTATATATTCTGGTTCAAAAATAATTCTTCCTTCATCATCTAACATGGGAAGTAGTGTTTGTGCTTCCTGGTGTTGACCTATCATCCTTTTTAAGCATGAAACATGGAAGACATTATGGACATGACTTGATTTCTATAGCTCCAATGCATATGCCACATGGCTAATATTATTATTGATTTGATATGGGCCATAAAATCAAGGAGCTAATTTATTCTTTCCACCTTTTTTTAGTGACAATTGTTTATAGGGTTGTAATCATACAAATACCCAATCTCCAACTTCAAATTCCCATTCTGTTCAATGTTGATCTACTTGCTGCTTCATTCTATTCCTTGCGGTGTTTAGATTCTCTTTAAGTATTTGTATAACCTTTTGATTTTCTTCTAAATGGTCTTTTACTGATGCAACCCTTGCTTGGTTGGTAATGATATCCTTCCATTTTGGGGGTGCATATCCATAGAGGGCTTGAAATGGTGTCATTTTTGCTAATGTGTGATAAGTAGAATTATACCACCATTCTACGAGATGTAACTATTGAACCCATTTATTTTCCTTATCAATTACGAAGCAACGAAGGTAGGTCTCTAAGCATTTGTTGATGATTTTTGTTTGGCCATCTATCTGAGGATGATAAGATGAGCTCATGTTAAGTGTCATTCCAATTTGCTTGCAGAATTCTCTCAAAAAATTACCTTTAAATTTGGCATCCCTATCACTCACAATAATCTTGGGAAAACCATGTAACTTGTAGATATTTTTGCAGAAAGCTTTTGTGGTTTCTTTTGCAGAATCAATTCTCTTTACTCCTATAAAATGTGCATATTTGGTTAACCTGTCTACTACTACTAGTATTTTTTCTTTCCTATCTGATATGGGTAGACCTTCAATGAAATCCATAGAAATTTCCTCCCACTTCTGGTTTGGAATATGCAATGGATGGAGTAACCCGGGGCTTGAGATATTCTCTGCTTTATTTCTATGACAAGTGTCACACTCTGCAACATAGTTGTGAATGTAGGCATTCATACCATTCCAGAAGAATGATTGCCTTGCATTATAGCAGGTTTTATAAAATCCTACATGTCCCGTGGCGGTGCAGTCATGTGATTCTTTACATACCTTGGTTTTAAACTTAGAGTTTGCACTTAAGTAGATTCGTCCTTTGTACCATAAGAGGTCATTCTTCCATTCAAATTTTGGATATTGATTTATGTTGTCAGTTATGGAGAAAACCTATGCATTCTTAGCATATTCTGTTCGGATTTCGTCCAAAAATTTTGGGATTACCATTGATACAGCATAGACTTGTACCTCTTCATCTTTCCTTGATAGGGCGTCAGCTAGTACATTGTCCTTCCCTTTTTTATATAAAATGTACATATCGAAGGTAGAGATCTTTTCGATCCACTTTTGTTGTTAAGTAGTTAACGTATTTTGTTGTAATAATCATTGTAGACTATTATGGTCTCTTCGGATTAGGAACTTGATTCCCAACATATATTATCTCCATTTAGTTAATGCATGCATGATGGCCAGTATTTCCTTGTTGTAGGTAGACTGCATGAATTCTCTTTTGTTCAATTTCCTACTTTCAAAAGTGATTGGATGATCTTCTTGCATTAGCACGGCTCCTATCCCAAACCTTGAAGCATCACATTCAATTACAAATGGTTTTGAAAAATCAGGTGTTTCCAGAAAGGGAGTTGAAGACATAATTTGTTTCAATGTTTCAAATCTTTTTCTTGCTTCATCATCCCATAGAAAGGAATTCCATTTTAGGAGATTTGTTAGCAGAGCACTGACATGTGCATAGTTTTTTATGAATCTTCAATAGTAACCTGTTAATCCCAAAAATCCTCGTAATTTGAAACATTCTTGGGTTCGGGCCACTCCTTCATCGATTGGATCTTTCTTGGGTCCACCTTGACTCCTTCCTTTGATATTATATGACCGAGATACTCTACTTCTTGCTTCCCAAATGTGCATTTTGACTTCTTTGCATAGAATTGGTTTTCCTTCAAAAGAGATAGAACCTTTTCTAGTTGCTTCAAATGTTCTTCCCACGTCTTGCTATATATAAGGATGTCATCGAAGAATACTAACAAAAATTTCCTTAAGTAGGGATGAAATAGTTCATTCATAGTTGCTTGGAATGTGGCAGGGGCATTAGTTAACCCAAAAGGCATTACACCCTTTCAGATAATAGTTAACTAATTTAATTAATATTTATGTAATATTTGTTACATGCATAAATGATCCAATCATCTAATGATACATCATGGCATCAACAAAATCTGACGAAGCATCACAAAGTAGCTTCAATTTCGATGCCATAGGTGTGATTATCGCCTTAGAATACAACATTCTAAATCTCTTCATAATATCCATTACATAATTTCCTTGACCAAGGAAAATCTCATTTGCACTCTTCCACACCTCCATGCATATGAAGTAGTGAATCATCCCTAGGTCCTTCATATCGAACTCAGCTGCAAGCTTCCTCTTTGTATCTATAATGAGTTCGTTCTCTCTCATCATAAACATGTCATCAATATATAGCAGGAGCATCACCGGACTTCCGCTTTCAACCTTGAAGTAAAGGTTGGAATTCACTTGACTCCTATTAAATCCTAAGATTATCATGAAGTTTCCCATCCTATTGTACCATGTCATGGGTTCCTGTTTCAATCCGTAAAATGCTTTCTTCAATTAGCACACACCAATCTTCCTATATTGTATCTCAAATCCTAGTGGTTGTTCCATGTACACTTCCTCTTCGACTGAACCATTCAAGAAATTTGTATTGACGTCCATCTGGTGTACCTTCTATTTCATTACTTCATCCAATGCAAGTATAGATCTGACAGAAGTGTATCTCGCTATGGGTGAACATGTCTCCTCATATTATATGTCTTCTTTATGTGAGAAACCACACCCCATGAACATTTCCTTGTGCTTTTTAATGCTCCAATATACACCATGCTTGATCTTGTATACATTTCAAAGTCACAACAAGATTCTCTTTTGGTCTTGGAACGATCTCCCATACATCATTCTTCATAATCGACTTGTATTCATCGATCATAGTATCCTTCCATTCTTTCTTCTCACCTTCTTCTTCATAGTTGGAACGTTCTTTGTCAATGATGTCACATAGCAGGGACACATAGATTTTGTATGGTTTAGGTCTTTTCCTTTCTCTATGCATCCCATCTGGAGCTCCATACCTTTATGCATATTATAATAGCTCTCATTCCCATGATGGTTTTCTCTTGTGAGAATTCTTATTCTGAAGTGCTTATGTAGGTTCTTATGGTTCTTCCATGTTGTGATATTCATGGTCTTTTGGAGTTGTTTCTTCCATTGTCGTACCTTCAAGTCTAGTTCCTTTGGGTTTTTCAACCTCTTCAATATGTAGCTTTTTGGACCTGGAGTATGTTGAGTCTTCCTCAAATTTCATGTCTCTACTGATGTTGATCTTCTTAAATTATGGGAAGTATATTTGGTAGGCCTCTGAAGTGTCACTTTATCCTACGAATATTCCCTTCCTCTCATAAGGATCAAGCTTGGTTCTATTTTCCTTCGAAATGTGTATGCACATTTGGTATCCAAATATTCTAAAATGGATGACTTCTGGTTTCTCTCTTGACAAATCCTCTTCATGAGTCTTTTTGTTGAGTACTTGACGAAGAGTTTGATTTTGTACATACACAATTGTCCTTGTCTCTTCTTCTCAAGGTGCATCATAATATTCCAGTCATGTATGATTTCTTTTGATGCATCCATTATAGTTATGTTCTTTCATTCTGTAACGCCATTCTATTGAGGATTTTATGGAGTGCTCAACTCCCTCCTAATCCCAAATTTTCTGCATAGTTCCTTGAATTATTCTGAGGTGAAATCTCTGCCATTATCTCACCCTAGATTCTTTATCTTCTTTTCAGTGTGGTTCTTGACCAAGGCTTTGAATTCCTTGAACTTGTTGAAGAGTTCATTTTTCCCTTTCAAGAAATATATCCAAGTTTTACGTGAGAGATCATATATAAAGGAAACAAAGTATACATACCTACTAAGTGAGATAGATGACATGGGACCACACACATTTGAGTGTACTATCTCCAATATTCCATTTTCTTTTCTTTCACTGCTGGGAAATTCCTTCTTACCATTATTTGCTTGTACACATTCTTTGCAAAGGCCTTCATCTTTTTCTTGGATTTTTGGAAGTCCTAAAACTGCTTTGCTTGTAATTCATAGTTCTCCATAATGTACATGTGCAAGCCTTGGATTCCATAGTTCACTTGGTTCTATTGATTCATGAACTGATTCTTGTTCAGGTTGTCTCTTTGACTTGTACAAGATTCCATCTTTCTCTCCAATTATCATTGCATCATCGATTGTATTTACTTTCTGCCACATTAGGACTTTGCCATCAACAAATGAAACCCTTATTTCCTTTTCATATAGTGTTGATATGGATGGAATATTCTTCTTCAATCTTGGAACATATAGTGTGTCTTTCTTCTTCAAATATTTTCTAGAATCTAGCTTATATGAAGCTTCTCCACTTTCTTTTATGGGGTATTGATAATCATCCCCAAGTTTAAGCTTGTGAGGTGATTCATGCTCCGATAGATTGACGAATGATTATTTTTATCCCTTCATATATTTAGATACCCTACTATACACAAGCTAATCATTACTTCCATGTGAGATAATTCCCATGAGTGTTAACATTAGGACATAGTCTTCATCACTTGAAGAATCATCTCTTTATTTTCTCACTATTTTATTTGTTGGTTCATCATCTTTGATGGTGTGAACATGATGTATTTTCTTGTTGGACTTCTTGTTGAAAGAGTATTTGTTCCTAGGAGAATATTTGGAGTAGTGTCCCTTCTCAACATAAGTGTAGCATCGAATATTGCAAGGATCTATTCTGGACTTCTTTTGTATTTTCTTATTATGGTCCTTCCTCTTGTTGTGATCGTGGTTCTCCTTCTTTGTTTTGGTGTGATCTATGAGAGCTTGATCATTAGTTTCTTCCATCTTCTCTCATCTTTTTATGAGTCGAGCTTCTTCTTTTGTGCATTATTCCTAGAGTATGTAGAAAGAGATCAACTTCCTTCTTGCACATATTCCTTGAATGAATGAGTCCCATGATCTTGGGAGACCATTCAAAGTTGTCATAGAAATCTCTCCTTCTTAGACATTTTCTTCAACTCCTTCAAGTTGTTCCTTGATTTCAAAAACCCTTGTGAAGTAGGACTACATGGTATTTGAGTTCTGTATCTTCACATTCTTTATCTTGATCCTTAATTTCATATTCCGATTAATGATTTTTCCTTCGAAAAACTTCATCAAAGCATCAAACACTTCCTTAGGTGTCTTTAAGGATGACACATGAGGAATGACATGATCATTAATAGAATATGTAATGATCATATTGGCCTTAACCAAGTTCTTCTAATGAATATCCTTAGACTCATATCCCTCTAGATCTGGTACTTCCTTACTAATATACTGGCCCAAATCATTTTCTTCAAGGATCAAGGAGATCTTGTACATCGATGCTCGGAAGTTATCAGCTTCCTCAAGCTTATCATCAAGTTGGGTGTGATGAGCTATTTTGAAATCAGAACCTCAAATGGAAATAGTAGAGATTTAGATATTACCGATTTGAGGTGTCCGACTTGGTTACGGAGCTAGCTGACCTAGGGTTTGTTAGAGAAACCCTAATTTTCCAAACTTGGAGTTTTGGAATTTTGTATGGATATAAATATGTGCCTCCTTGAGGGGATTTGCTCAGTATGGTCCTTTTCTGAAATCTAAGGTGGGAAACCTCTGAAACTTGATACCCTAGTTCCTCCTTACACTAGTGTTTAGGTAAAAGATGAAACTTATTCAATTTTGATCCTGCTTCTACCAAAAGATGGAACCTCTTAGGTCGAGCTAGCATATCCCTATTTTCTTGATGATCTATGGAGATAAAACCTTGAACTAGGTAACCCTAGTTTATGTTACTGCACAATGCCTTGTTTTAGAGAGGCTCTGATACCATGTTAGTTTTTCTAGTCTTATTCAAATTGATTAGGGTCTTTATCTGAAAGCATAACAAGAACAACAAAATATACAAGATGCAAAATATAGAGAAGATACACAAGAAACAAATAATTTCCTCGGGGAAACCATAAAGGAGAAAACCCCACAAACTTCCTCATAATAATTATGTCACTAAGAGAAAATCAGAATTTGTAAAAACCCAAGTATAATAGGTCTTATGCAACTCTCTCTCTCTCCTCATTGATATTCTCTCTCTCCTCATCTGAACTGAGTGAGTTAGTGTGTGTCTAAATGAGGTAGCTCACCTCTTTATTTATACACATCAAGTGACTAGCCTTCTAACTTGATTGGGTTGACCTATTACCCTAGTAGGGCAACTTCACCTAGGGAAACTCCAAAAATATATTTTATTATATTAAATTGGGGACTACTGCCCTGACTTACAATGGATGTTGTACCTAAAGTACCATAGACAATAATGACATCCTGAAAGGAGGGAAACACATCTCCGATGGGGGTACAACAACATACAATGATAATATACATCAGAATATCTTCCAAATTTACAAAAACAACAAAAAATATGCCTAGTATATTTTTTCAAAATTATATATAATTTGTTTTTATAATAAAAAAAAGACAAAATAGTGTCATACAAGTAACTTATCCTAGTGGCTTAACTTGAGTGGTTGATTGTTGTGAATTACATGTAGGATATCATGAGGTCAAGTCCTCAGGTTGGTGGCCTCTATATTAATATTTTGGGGATGAATCGATGTCTATGTACCATCTTCAAAATGAGGGGAAGTGCTCGAAGGGTATCTCATGATGTGAATTCTGTCGAAAATTAAAAAAGTAACCAATATATCTAGGCTATGTGACTAAAAGATATGAATTGTCTCATATGAACGACTAATATAAGTGGCATCGTACAAGTAACCAATTTAACTAACTCATACATGTTGCTAAATTATTTTTCAGTTTATTCATTTTGAGTAAGAGTAATAATATATGTTGCAAATTGGTGTAGTGATAAAATACTTCCTACACAACCCACCTGTAATTTGAATAATAAAGTGGCTCAACCCACTTACAATGATTCTAGCCATGACCATCTTGTCCTTTTGTTGGATGAATAATCGACCATGAATGTTAAATTCCATTGATCATGGGCCTTTGAGTCACATGGAAGGTTTATTGTTGGGAACGATAACCCGCTACTCAAGGTATCCCAATGTACATTACACATCACCACTCTCCTCTTAGACTATAAGCAAGATGCATTGCACACTAACTTGCTTGTCTTATATATATGAAGATGTGATTTTAGGGTGAAATGGAGATTGATCCACAACTAGTATTTACATCAATTTTTTAGGCTTTTTAAATGATCCCATGGTAACTAGGTGAGACAAATTGTGTTTAGAGACAACTTTAAATAATGAAACACATCTTCGTAAGAAGGTACTAGAGAGAACAATTCATTTTGTGTATGCAATGTTCATATTGTGCATATCAAATGATGCTATAGCATCATCTATAAATAGGTTTAAGGCTTACTCCTAACATCCCAAATGGTGGGACCACAATAACCACTAAATTGGTTAGCCAGAAATGAAGTGGTCTCGAAGTGTTGAATTTTCATATGCTTAGCTAAGACATCAGCATATCATTTCATTTTTCATAACAAAATCATATAAACAGGATCACTGAAAGAAACAGTATCACAAGAACAACACAGATTTATCCTAGGAAAACCCTAAAGGAAAAAAACCCAACAAAAGCTTCCTCAATATATATGCCCTAAAAAAGGTAAAAAGGTAAAACCAACAAGGATATCAAAAACCTGATCCTCCTCCTTCTCCATCTACTTCTTTCCTCCACAAGTGCGCTACTCAAGTGAGTGTGTGTGTCTCGAATGAGGAGCACTACACCTCTATTTATATTCATCCGTTCACTTAAGTTAACTCATTTGACATGTAGGCTCAAGTTAAATCATGTAGGCTCGAGTTACACATGTAGGCTCAAGTAACCAAATTGGGGTGCTAATGACCCACCTTTACAATTAGAGGGGACTACCTCATGACTCTTATTAGTTCTTTCAATTAGGAGCATCGGGGTACAATGTAATACAAGTGGTTCTCCTGGTAGGACCATCGGGGACCACAAAAAGATACATATAGGATATTCTTCAAAGATACATATAGAGGGCCATAGGAAGGCTTGTCTTTACTTCATCATGGAAGAAACTACCATGATAGTTTTGAAGGAAGTGTACCTTGATTCCTGGAATAAGTGTCTCTTCATAATTAAACCTCTAGCCACAAGTCTTACCTTACTTCTATCAGCAACATATCTTATCTTACAAATCCATTTGGGAGATACCACATTCTTGCTTTCTAGTTTGAGTACTATATCCCAAACATCATTCTAGTATCATAACATCTTCTATGAGTTTGTCTTCTCAGGTCATCAACATATCCTAGTCTTCTGCATTCAACCGTGAAGGTCGGAACCCACTTTAATCTTGGTAAAGTCTCAATCCATCACTAAGCTATCCATCATGTCATACCATGTCGAACTCAGATATAATTTTCTGTAGTCACCCCCCCTGAAGTGGAGTATCATCTTCCCTCTTCGTTCTGTATAGGTGGTTCTATGCTCAATATATACTGGTCAATAGAGTATGTCATGTCATAGTCTGTTCTTTCTGAGGCAAATCATGAACCTTTCTTTGTACACTTGTTCTTGTAGATCCATATGGAAGATACTACGTACTTCCCTTTATGTCTCGAAATCATATCGTATACATCATTCCCCATGATCAACTGTTATTCTTTGATCATAGCTTCTTTCATAGCATTCTTTTCTTCATCTTGAGTTATATCTTGTACCCATGGTGGTCTTCATTCTTCAAGGTGGATCTACCTCTCTCTGAATCTTTTTCTTCCGTCATGGTGTCTCTGACCCTGGGAGCTTCAGATTCATGTTTATTGGAGTGAATCTTGAATTGTCATCACTTGTTCTTCGGAACAAGTCTCATCCTTCTTTTCTTATAGGAGGTTGTACAGGACCTTTCCTAAAATTCAAATGCACCAGTTGCATGGTTAGAACTATTTCATAAAATGACAAATTCTTATGCATCATGCAACTATTTAGACAATACAACATTAATCCATATCACACATAAACTTTCTAGATGCCTTCCATCTCTACCATGACATCATTGAGATTGTGCACTAATCCAATATGTCAGCAAAGAGGTTTGATAAGTAGCAATGGAGAGTTGTATAGCACCATGAGCTACTTACCCATCACATGCATATTAGTAGTATACAGTCATTAATGCAAACAATCTATCATGCATAACACATCAACTGAATATAATCAAATATATAGCAAAACAATATCATGAAATGACAATTGAATACTTATCTTTTATTTGTTTCGTGGGTAGACTCCATCTTGATCATTCTGCTTTATCATATTATTCATTCATGAAATCATCATTTCTTATCCAAATGATAAGATGAATAAGAGGTTCTTCAAGAATTGAGTTCTTCATATTCCTCATCGCTTGAGGGATCTTCTTTGAATGGTGAGAGCTTGATCTTCAATTGCTCCCATCTTCTTCTTCTCTTCTTATGAGTCGAGCTGAAAGAAATTACTTCCTTCTAGAATGAATTCTTTGCATGAATGAATCCCATGATCCTGGGAGGCCATTCAAGGTGTCTATCACCACTTCTTCTTCTACCACTTCAAGTTGTTCTGCATTTTGGATCTTCACATTCTTCAACTGTTTTCTCAAAGCCATCTTCTGATTTAAGTTCCTATCTTCAAATAGCTTGATCAAGGAATCAAACATCTTCGGTGTCTTTAGGGAAGGAACTTGTGGTACAAGTTGATCTGTGATTGAATCAACAATGATCTTCTTGGCCTTGATCAAGTTCTTCTTCTGTAAGGCTTTGAGCCTCATCTCCGTATGGAACTGGAACCTCTCTACTTATGTAGGTGTCCAATTCATTTTCTTTAAAGAAATCAAATACTTCCATGCTTGGAGTTTGTCAAATTTACCAAGCTTATCATCAAGCTTATGTGATAGATCACTTTGAAATGAGAACCTTAAATGCAAATAGCAAAAGATTAGATCTTACCGATTTGAGGTGTCCGTCCTGCTTCCAGAGCTAGATGATTTAGGGTTTGTCAGAGAAACCCTAATTTTCAAAACTTGGAATATTTAAAATCTGATTGGATATAAAGATATATCTCTTTAAATGGATCTGTCTAATGTACTCCTTTTCTGAAAACAGTGGAGGGACGCTCCCGGAACAGGAAGCCCTAGTTTTCCAATTTATTTTGCAGAAATGCCTGTCACTGTTTCTATGATATCTATGAAATTACTGATCCTATGTGTTGGAAATTTATCACTGAGGTAAAATAACATGTTCCTGATCCAACACCATAGGTTTCATCATATTTGGTTTCATCAGTTGGGATTTATTATCCTTTTCCCAAGGTGACATGTTACAGGACTGTTCAGAACAACGAAGTTGTACGGCCTGCCACGTGTCATTGTTTCATCTTCTGCTTCTAAAATTAGGACCACAGAAATTAAATTCCGTGATATTTCTGTAACATCTTCAGGAATTTAATTTGGACCTCTGTAGCCCACGCTATAGCAATTTTACCCAGGTGTCTTGTTTAGGGATGAATTCTGGAGGAGGCTGGAACCCTGACTTTAACAGATCATATCTCCAAGAATATAGAGAATATGAGGCTGAATTTTGGACATAGTTTACATCCATATTTTATCTTCGGTCTCTGAAATTTTCAGTGCCTGAGCCTTCTCCAATATTGGTATATAGCGAATGTACCAAAACGTAGCATTTTTAGTATTTAGGGTTTTTCTAGCTCGGGGTCAAACTAGGGTTTGACTTTCCCAGAATTTCACCCAACCAAAAATATTGATCCAGGTCTCTAAAATTTGATTTTGATGAGGAGATAAATCCTATGCTAGGATCACTCAAAAATTAATCTTCAGTAAGAAGCCCTAATTTCCCGCACTGAAAAACTAAAAATGCTCGGAATCGAATTTTGCTTCGACAGAAAGATGCACCCTTCAATGGAGAGTCAACCTAGCCTTCTTTTGCTGATTGATTGTGGAGAGAGAACCAAAAATTAAGAATCCCTAGCTTCTATAGCTTATGAAAGTTGTCCTATTCATGTTAGCTCTAATACCATGTTGAATTTTCATATGCTTAGCTAAGACATCAGTATATCATTTCATTTTTCATAACAAAAGCATATAAACAGGATCACTGAAAGAAACAGTATCACAAGAACAACACAGATTTATCCTGGGAAAACCCTAAAGGGAAAAAACCCAGCAAAATCTTCCTCAATATAGATTCCCCAAAAAAGGTAAAAAGGTAAAACCAACAAGGAGATCAAAAACTTGATCCTCCTCCTTCTCCAGCTACTTCTCTCCTCCACAAGTGCGCTACTCAAGTGAGTGTGTGTGTCTTGAATGAGGAGCACTACACCTCTATTTCTATTGATCCGTTCACTTAAGTTAACTCATTTGGCATGTAGGCTCGAGTTACACATGTAGGCTCAAGTAACCACACTAGGGTGCTAATGACCCACCTTTACAATTAGAGGGGACTACCTCATGACTCTTATTAGTTCTTCTGATTAGGAGCATTGGGGTACAATGTAATAGAAGTGGTTCTCCTAGTAGGACCATCGGGGACCACAAAAAGATACATATAGAATATTCTTCGAAGTTACAATATTTCAACAGGCTCAAGTAACCACACTGGGGTGCTAATGACCCACCTTTACAATTAGAGGGGACTACCTCATGACTCTTATTAGTTCTTCCGATTAGGAGCATCGGGGTACATTGTAATACAAGTGGTTCTCCTAGTAGGACCATCGGGGACCAAAAAAAGATACATATAGAATATTCTTCAAAGTTACAATATTTCAACACGTAGTTCCAACAAGCCCCTAACTTGGGTTTACATTAAATATTCTCACATACTCCCTTTTAACACAATTTGGATAATTTCTTATGGTTTCCAAATGATCCCATGGAAACCAAATGAGACAATGCATATTGAAACACCTTTAAATAATGAAGCTTGAATTCATAAGAAAATTTTAAAGCGAACTATGCATTCTATATGGAATGTGTGTATTGGATATATCAAATCAAGATAGAGACTAGCTAATATATGGGTTTAAGGTTTACCTCTAAGACCCCAAAGAGTGGGATAACCCAAAATGAAGTTGTAACACCCTGGTTTTGACCCTGTTTGCATTAAAAATGTATATGATGTATGTATTGTAATTAATCATGGTGTGGAGCTAAAGGAAAAATCCCCACCATTGATTTAGCGTTTTATGTTCTGGCGATTAAAATCGTTGCCAATGGTATATTGTGCTATCCAACACATTATAATTTTGGCATTATGTAAATATGCATTTTCATTAAAACACCCACAACCAGCTATGTCTATGCAACATTAAAAGAGATGGGGGCATGATTTCCTAAGGATAATGGGGGGGGATATTTAACCTTTGAGGCCAATGGGGAAAATCCAAATGTCAATGGGAGAACCCATCAAATAGTCAACTACATTTCTTGTATCATTCACCCAATCATTTAATTCTGCTAGAAATTGGTTGAAGTAGTTATTGCATGGGAATGAGAAGAGTATGGGCAGGAAATTCGAATTTGAGGAAAACCCATTTTTGGGGAAACTCATTTTTTACTTTTGGTGCAAGTAAACACCCAAAATGCATGCCCATTTGTCCATACACCCATTTTTTCCTTTTTTCCTCTCCATTCTCCTTCAGGTGGGCTTCCTTCATGCATTTGAAGCTTCCTATGTGTTCATCCTTCACGTTGGGAGTCATTTTCCTCATTTTTGCATGCCTAGAAATTCATTTTTGTATTGTTCAGTAAGTGGGAAAGGAATATTTATGTCTTCACTACATTTTCAAGGATTCTTCAATGGCTGGGAACCATTTTTACCTTACTGAGTGGCCAAGAAGCTAGATTCACGTTTTTGGGGTTTATAGCATTCGTTTTGGCTCCCATATTGCCATAGTCACCTTCAGAAATCAGAAATGCGATTTGGGTTTTTGCATAGGCCAATTTTGTCTCTAGGGTGTCATTAAACGATTTTCAAAATCATATTTCTCTCCTTGGTGTTTTTCTCCATCTGCAAATCCATTTTTGGGTTCCCCAATGTTTTTCTAAGGACCAACAATTGGTACTTTGTTGTATGTGCACCCTTTCCTTGGTCTAAATCCAGTTAGGAGTGGAAGAGGTAAAGTGCTTGATAATCTAGTGCATGAGGAGCCTCACTGAGGGATCTTGAGGGCTGATTATTCCTTACTGCACATCTTGAATAGCACTTGAAGGGAATGCATAGCCTAAGGGACTGTACAACAGAGAATGAGATGATTCCTTGTGTTGGGTGTGTATGTGTTGGGAGAGCCAAGTCAAATCTTGTGAAGGTGTCCATAGCTCTATGTTGGAGCTCACTAGCTTAGCAACCAAGCCTTTCCATCGCTTTGGGAGCTTGATAAACCCAAACATAGCTTTGGCTTGGTTGAGTTTTAACATGTCTATGGCTATGTGTGAGCCTGCTTAGTTTCATTATTCCTTGTGGGAATCATGCCCAGCTCAGGGGTGGCAGTGTTGCTAAGATATTAAGGAGTACACTGGCCTATGGTTAGGAGGAACGTTGCAGTGATATAGCTAGTTGCAGGATGATCTTCTTCATAATATAAGTATTCTTGTGTTTAAATCTCTGCATTCACATTTGGTAATGAATTACAATGAACATGTGAATCAATGGAATGGATTTGCTTCCATTGTTTGTTAAACATTTATGCATCTGTGCATGCTATTACTTCAATGCATTTCATTTTATGTTCATGGGGCTAGTTTCCCGGGTAGATAGTATTACGGTAGCGTCCTCTTTGTTGCTCAGAGGATTGGGGACGTTATAGAAGTGTTCCCAAAGGTTCAAAAAAAACCTTCAAGTTGGGTTTACAATATATATTCCTACATCCTCTCTTAAACACAAGTTGGAGAATTTGTTAGGGTTCTGAAATGAGCTCATTGTGACCAAATGAGACAATGGGTCTTGAAATACCTTTAAACGATGAAGCACAACTTCATAAGAAAATCCCAAAGGGAATAATGCATTGTGTGTTTTCAATGTATGTATCGTCCATATCAAATCAAGCTAGAGACTTGCTAATATATAGGTTTAGGGTTTGCCCCTAAGATCCCATACAATGGGTTAACCCAAAAGGAACTGGTCCAAATGGCCCAACAAACCCTGGAAGTTGAGTTTATATTAAATATCCTCACATCCTTCGTTCACAAATTGGAGGATCTATGAAGGTGTCATTATCTCAACACCATCACCTAATGACAAATTTATGCAACCAACATCATTGTTGAAACTTGTCCTAGAAAAACTCTAAATATATTGCATATCCCATCTTTCTCTTCTTAGCACAATCTAGAAAGGAAAAATAGAAGCCAAAATACTTAACCATGATGAGGTATAATAGAAAAGCTACCTCCACAACACTTCCAACTATTCCTCTTTGGAATCTAGTGAAGAAAAATTGTACAACAAGGCTTACAATGGATATTTCCTTAGAATTTGATACACCCAAACATCTCCACACACAAAGGTGGAGTATCCAAACCCTATGCAAAAATGGTCAAAACAAGCTTCCAAGATGCATTTTCATGAATAGTCTCTAAAATCATATCGTTATAAAAAAAATAATGTCAACCACCAAAGCTACAAACATAAACACTCCCAAATCATGCAACAATAAAATCAACCAAATTTAGTTCTATCAAGAATATCATAAAAGAGAGAACAAACTAAACTTAGCTTTATTTGGTCAAAATCCCCTTCAGTTCCTCAATGTATACCAAAAGGTACTTCCTTCATCTGTGACTAAACTATAGTTCATTGGTCTTTCACTAAAATGAACAATCCCTATAAATTCACCCACTTCAATTTATCTCCATGATTTTACCAATAAACAAATATGTCGATTTCTATGGATTAGTTCAAACCATCAATGAGTTCTCAACTAAATAAAGTTGGGTTTATATAGAACAAGAAAATCAATAACATTCCCCCTTAAACATATGTTGAAGGATAAAAACTATGAATAAGGCTCACATACAAGGCTTCAATCAACTTTATCCCACATGAAAAACATGCCAACAAGCCAATGAGACATATCAACAAAATAGTCAAACAAGAATAAAGAGGCGAACTGTACAAGTGTACAACAAATGATACACATTTTTTATGGTACAAAAGTCTGTTAATGAGTATGTCATCCAACCTTTCATGCGGTATGACATAGTATCATATGAGTGCATCAACGTACTGAGGATTCTGGAAGTCACCTATCACCAAGTCTATCCTCTAATTAATCTATTACATGGTTAATTAATTTAGTCTTGAGTAGATGTATCTCACTCTCGCCCTGCCTAGAAACAAGGTAGATATCATTATTCATCCATATTTATAAGAGGATGATTCTCATATGTGGAGAAAATTTGACCAGGTACTGAGATAAATACGAACCTGAGAAGTTATGAAATGGGGAGTAAACCTAAATTCTAGTTCGTAGTCATGGTGGCGAGTCAAGGGATTAGCTGAAGAGTGTGAATATTGGATGTTCTCTAGTGAATCCAAGGAGCGGGGTGGTTTCTAAGTATTTTTTTGTAGCTTTATCTTGAGCACCATGATGTAAAAGACCCAAATGATTGAGCTTATACTCTAAAGTGTCTAATTAAGTCTTAGTATAATGGTAAGAGAGTGGAAGCGTTATAGATTCCTAATCACGTTCCTAAGAAATTTATTTCTTTGATGTTAAGTCATCCTGAGTGTGGTCATGGTGAAAATTGGTTAGAATACAATGGTCCATTGTATAGTGCCCGAAGTGTGTCCCTTGGATCCGTTGGTTGTTCATATCCGATATTTGTAGGCCTTGGTAAAATAAATCCTATAGGTATATTATTCGGGGCTCGGGTGATCTTTCTACATGCACACTAGTATAGCACTTAGAGAAAGGTGATTCCTAAGAGACCATTGAGTGGTGAAGGGGTATCTTCCTATTGTTGTGTGCGGTAGGTATTGTGGACCCCAAGATATTCGAGTTTGTATGAAGAATATATGGTTATGGAGGTAACCAGATTTGACTGTTTGTCCTATTTGATTTGTCGTGATTCCCAAAGAGTGGAAAAAATATTGAGCATCGAGTGGAATGAGATCTAATAGTTGATACATGATCTCCATGTGGAATGGAAGGGTTTGGGTGGTATTTCTACACATACACTAGAATATCACACATGCAGTGTTGTGTATGGAATGTATTGTGGACCCTAAACTAATCGAGTTTATGAGATATCAAATATTTCTTTTGAGTACCAGAGTGATATAGATTGCTAGTCTAGCTAAAAGACTAGTGAAGGCTAATACCTCTTGGTGGAATAATGAGGTTGAGTTGTCTTTCAATGCATATAATAGAATGTTACTAGCATGGTGTTGTGTGGGGTAGGTATTATTGACCCAAAACTAACTAAGTTTGTGTAAGTATAATGCAAGATATTCGAGTCAAAGTATTTTGTTTTCTGATTGAGCAAGAAATACTAATTTTCTCCTTCCATGTAATCATTATAGAAGTATACTATTAGTTACTAGTTCTTGTAGTTTATTTTATATATAGGATTAGTTTGGATGTAATAATGGCAATTTTCCACTGATGTCCTAAAGTCTTGCAAGAGGTTGCTCGAGCATAGGTTAGTTTTACATTTAATTTTTTAGGAGTTTAGATCCTTCTTGTTCGAATCTAACAGGTTCGATGGAGTTCTATGTTAGTGTTTAATGCAATAATCAAAGATAGTGGTTGTTGATGGAAAGAAGAACAGAGTTTGAATCCTATGCACTTATTAGAATTTATGATGTCTTATTTTCAATAACCCGAAGTATGTTTTAATTCCTTGTGTATGAATGAATTGTGTGAATTTTCCAAGAATCCTTAGGAGTCACTAAGATGGATATTTATTCATGCAATGCAACAAGAATGAATTGATCATATCATTGATCAATTAGTCTACAACACTATGAGTTAAAAACATATGTAACTTTGATAGATCGTATTGGAAGATATAGATTCCGCAAGAAATCGATGGATCAAAGGAATTATGGAAAGAGACTTGCAGGAGGAAATTCTGGAAGCCCATTTCAGGAAAATTGGGAAGGTACACCTGCAATCCACAATCCATAATTGTGAAAAAGTTGTTGCAAAAAAACAACTACAGAAATTGAGTTATAGAAATGAGTGTTGTAGAAGAGTTGTTGTAGAATTTGTTAGAATAATCCGTCAGGATTATTGTAAATAAATAATAAATAGGAATATGAATAGATAGGAAGGCGAAAAGGCTCGTAATCAACCGCCTCATGAAATGTATAAATATAGGCATTTGCATTTGAATAATCAATTGAATCGGGAGTTATTACCAACAAGTGGTATCAGAGCAGGGTTGTCTGCCATAACTCCTGCTGCATTTATGCCCATTCCTGGCATTCTGCTTACCAGTCCATTGCCAGATTGATCCATCAGTCTGCCAGTGGAGTCGCATGCAATGTATGCGTTACTCCATCTGACTGAGTTTATTCTCTGCGTGCATGCAATACCTAACCCTAATCCTGAGTTATTCTTCTGCTGCATTTTCATCCTGATGGCGCTGTCTGCATTCTTTGTGTGAAGGAATGGAGCTGTCTGGGTTGTTCTTCCTATGAACGGAGGTAACCTTTTTGTTGACTGCAAATATTGTGACTGATATATGCTGATGGCACACGTTGATATAATGCGTTGGAGATATATATTACGTTGATATTTTCTGAGTCTTCCCTCCAGGAGTGCATTTCTCCCCT
Source organism: Pseudotsuga menziesii (assembly GCA_001517045.1). Taxonomy (NCBI): domain Eukaryota; kingdom Viridiplantae; phylum Streptophyta; class Pinopsida; order Pinales; family Pinaceae; genus Pseudotsuga; species Pseudotsuga menziesii. Next base: position 29,422 of record LPNX011221906.1, read on the forward strand.
CTCGTATTACTGTGAAGAAACCCTAATTTTTACCCTTGTTTATATGCGTTGATTGTATACTTCCCTATCGACTGCGTGGAGTCTAAAAATTTTTATGTTGCTGAAGCCTTGAACTACGACCTCTTGAAGATTTGTGCTGCGACCTCTTTAACTGTGACCTCTCCACTCTCGCTGAGTATATCTCCTCCATTGATCTTGATCAAACATCGGCCCCGATTGTAGTAAGTTAAGGCCACGGCCTTCTTCATTTGACCGAAGCACTGAATGGAATCCGTTGCTGCCATCGTTGAAAGCTTACTGCCTGGTGTTTTTCTCTCTTTGTAAAAGATATCGAGTTACTGCTTGGTGTTTTTCAAACTTCTGCATTGAAGTGGTTATTGGAATCGATATAGCTTCACTGAGGGTCCCTATGTTACGGCAAGCTGCTGCTATATTCCACCCTGTTGGCAAGTGGGCATGAGCTCCGGTTGCTGCCTGTGTTTGAGACTGCGCAGATTGAAGAGAACTGTTCACAACATAATGTATGCTGACATACATTAAAGACCAATGTGGAGAGATGTGACTATTGAGTTTATGTCGACGTGAACCCGACATGAAAGGTACGCTGCGTTGATGCACGTCACAGTGGTGGAAGCCATGCGTTGAATGGTGAAAGCTGTGCGTTGTATGTTGTGAGAGCCAGTGTTGTGAGAACGTTGCAAGTTCTAGAGACTGCCAGACTGCCTGCGTTGGAGGTTCTACTGAGATATTGCATTGAAGACTGATATTTTGATGTGCTGGAGAAAATATATGCGTTGTGTATATATTATTTTGATGTGCTGGAGAAGAGTGCTGCGACTTCATACAAAAAACCTAGTTTATATGCGTTGAGCATATGCTGCTCTACCAACGGCGTGGAGTTTTCTAATTTTTATGTGCTGCCAGTGCTGTCTAATGTATGGGGCTGTGTATTTGACTAAATGGAAAAATGATATGCTATGTATGAGCTCAAGCTATTTATATTGAAGGCCGTGAATTTGAAGGGTAAAATTGCTGCAAAATGCTGGTGTTTTTTTGTAATTATTATGCCAGTCTTAACTGTAGCATTGGAACGATGTGAACTTCTCTTTTGGAACTGGTTGTGATCTTCCTCCAACATTGTGATAAATTTGAAGCTAAAGCTACTACAATATGAAGAGTTTCGTTTCGCGTCAGCAAGTATAGTTGCAACCAAGAGCTGCCTTGTCTCTCTTAGTGTTGCACCCTTGTTTCTTTGTGTGATGCATGCATGGTGCATTCTCTTGACATCATTGTGGATTCTATTGAAATAGGAGAGTGCTATCTCCTCGCTGAATGAAGAGATTTTATAGAGTTGTGACTTGTTGAATATGGATGCAAACTCCATTGTGTGAAGATTGCTGCTGCGATCTCAAGAGTTCCTGACAATTACTACTAATAATTGCTGCTGCTAATCACTTGATTTTGCAGAACTATATAGTTTGGTGCTTGATTTTTTGTGCACTTATATCCTTTGCACACTAATATATTAGCTTCTGGTGCCTCCACATATTGTATAAAAAGGAATGCTGCTGTATATTTCAAGCTCGTGATTGATATATTTTGTATATTGAAGAAGCTTGTGTATGCTCACCTGAAGCTTGCATTGTATTCACCTTGGCAGAGACTGTAGACCTGGAAGGTTATTGTTTTCCTATTTCTCTTTGTCATATCAAGTTTATTATTGTAAATTACACTAACGGTTGTAAAGATGCACTCTTTGGCATCTAGTATTGGTGCTGCCCTTACCGGCAAAGACCAATCCAAAGACCCTTCCAAGGGAGATTGCGGCAAAGAGAGAGGTAGAAGAAGAAGAAATTTCAGAGGCAGAGGGGGCAGAAGCAAAAGATCAGATTTGCAGTGTAAACGTTGTGGAAATACTGGGCACACATCAGATCAGTGTTGGGCTTCATGGGACTCCACCAAAGACAAGAATAACTAGAAGAAAGATGACCAAGATGCTAGTAAATTTTCTGATTCTTGTATTGTTGCACATTGTAATCTTGGATTTAATGAAATGACTTCTCTTTCATCTTATAAAGATTGTTGGATGCTTGATACTGGTGCAACATCACATATGACATTTAGAAAAGACTGTTTTGAAGAACTGAATGAAACAATAGATGGCATAGTTTACTTTGTAGATAAGTCAAGTATTAAACCAAAGGGAATGGGCACCATTCGACTAAAGATGCCTGGATTCCCTGATTTCTTGTTGAAGAACGTTCTCTATCTTCCAGAGTTGCAGAGAAGCCTGTTGTCCTTGGTGGAGATTCGACAGCAAGGCCATTCCATCCACATGTTTGATGGAATCGTTGAAATAAGGAAGTCCTCCGACAACCAAGTCCTCATGACTGGATATGAAGATGGAAAGCTTTTGAAGCTCAAGGGTTCATCCGCAAGATTTCAGAACTATGCCTACCTCTCTCAGCATGGAGAAGGTAATATGTCATCTAGCTCATTGTGGCATGCAAGATTTGGTCATCTAAATTACAACAGTCTTCGCTTGTTGAAAAAGAATGGTGTATTTGGCTTCCCCACCATTCCTAAAGAGAAGGAAAAATGTGATGCATGTATTTTAGGGAAACATAGTAAGCTTCCATTCCACGAATCTAATTTCAGAGCAAGTAGGAAATTAGAGTTAGTACATTCTGATTTGTGTGGCCCAATGCCAACTCCTTCAGAAAATGGGAACAAGTATTTTATGACATTTGTTGATGACTACTCAAGAATGTGCTGGACATACTGTTTAAAGACAAAAGCAGAAGCATTTCAAACATTCAAAGACTTTCATGCATTGATTGAAAAACAAGCACAATCAAAAATTGGTACATTTCGTACTAATAATGGAAAATAATACACTTCAAATGCTTTTGAAGCTTATCTTCGTCAACATGGAATTGCACATCAGACTACCGTTCCCTACAATCCTCAACAAAACAGTGTAGCGGAGAGAATGAATAGAACCATAATGAATATGGTTTGCTCAATGATGTTTTTCAAAAATGTAAAACTAATGTTTTGGGGTGATGCAGTAAAATGTGCAGCATATTTGAGAAATAGAAGTCCATCAAATGCACTTGATAAGAAGACTCCACATGAAATGTGGTTTGGCCATCTCCCTTCAGTCAGGCATCTCAGATTTTTTGGTTCCTCCTGTTATGCCTTGATTCCGAAGGAGCAAAGAAACAAGCTTGGTGCTCGTAGCAGAAAGTGCATTTTCCTGGGGTACGAAGAATACTCCAAGGCATACCGGTTGTATGATGAGGTAAACAAGAAATTTGTTATTTCCAGAGATGTCATTTTTCTTGAAACTAATAAAAATGACCAGTCCATTGAGAGAGATCTTGATCATCTGGAAAATTATCCTCATCCAAAGAACTATTATGAAAATGAATATGAAATTCCAAATCTTGAAGGGGGGATTCCTATTCTGGATCAACCT
>LPNX011221906.1:33979-67515 GCA_001517045.1 Pseudotsuga menziesii
GGTCAGGATTATTGTAAATAAATAATAAATAGGAATATGAATAGATAGGAAGGCAAAAAGGATGGTAATCAACCGCCTCATGAAATGTATAAATATAGGCATTTGCATTAGAATAATCAATTGAATCGGGAGTTATTACCAACAGAATTGAAAAGTAATTCCCACGAAGAGATCTCATATCAACGAACCAGAGAGCTCATTAAGGAGATCAACATCCGAAAGTGATTCTACTCACGGAAGTTGTGTTGAATTTTAAACAACCTAGGGAATGCAAAATTCTAATTAAGAAGAGGGAAACTCTTGATTGGGATCTATAAAAGTTTGAGTCATACAACTGATCAGTTGTCAAGGAAGAATATTTTAATCATGGTTCGTACTGATTAAGATAAGTTATCCATGCTAGCTCTTACCTGGAATCAGTTTTGGTATCAAATCTTCTATAAGGATGCCACAAAGGCGAGGACGAGAGCATGGAGTTACAGTATGAGGTAGTTGAGGAAGAAAAGCTGCGAAGATAGAAACACAAAGGTAATCAAAACATCACCAAGTTAGGATTGAGGCTATGAAGAGGAAAAATTTAGAGAGTATAGATACTAGCAATGAAGAGGAGATTGTTGATGAAGTAAAAGTATTGAGGATACTGGTGAAAGCTAGTAAAAGGTCTAAAGTTGAACTTCCCATGTATGAAGGTAATGTGAATATTGAAGAACTCATGGACTGGATCAATGCTCTAGCAAAGTACTTTCATTTTGAATAAATTGAGGATAAAGAAGGTGAAATATGCAGTGACTAGCCTGAAGGCACATGCATCTATTTGGTGGGATGAAATTCAGTTCCACAAGGAAAGAAGAGGTAAGTACAAAATCAAAACTTGGGATAAAATGTTAGATAAAACTAAAAGTCAATTTATGCCTAAGGATTATTAGTTGACTCTCATTAGACAATTCAAAAATATTATACAAAAGGGTATGATTGTTAAATAATACACAGAAGAATTATTTAGGATGAGTATTAGAGCTTGACAAACACAAGGGGACATAGAAAGAGTGGAAAGATATATAAATGGAGTAAGATATGAGATACAAGATGAGATCATCTTGTTGAATTTGAAGACTATTTAATATTTTTATCAAGAAGCCTCAAGGGTACAAGAGAAGCTACTAAGAATACAGAACAAGAAGAATCGAGGAAGAAGTGCATCCAAAGGAAAATGATCTCCAAATAAAGGAGGTAAGTTTTAGACCTCTAAGGATGAGGTGGAAGGTTCTAGTATTCAAACACCCTAAAGAGGGAGATTCATGGGAGGAAGGTTTAATGTTATAGGAAGAGGCAGAAATAGAGAAGTGAAATGCTATACATGTGGAGAAATTGGACACATGTCATGGGATTTCCCAAAGAATAAACCTACAGCTCAAAGGAATGCAAATATTGTTGAGTCCCATGAGGATTCCAATGAGGAAGCAGAGATGAATAATCCTCTTGAGGAAGGAGAATCTCTTATGATGAAGAAAGTTTGAGTGAAAATAGAGAATAAAACACATGGAACAACCTAGAGAAAGAGTTTGTTCAGGATTAAGTGTAAGTCACAAGGGAAGTGTTGTAACATGGTTACTGAAAGTGGTAGTATAGATAATTTGGTCTCCATTGATATGGTAGAGAAGTTGGGATTGAAGAGGATGAAACATCTCACTCCTCATAAAGTGTCCTGGTTGGAGAAAGGACATCAACTCTTTGTGAGTGAGCAATACAATGTGGATTTTCAAATTGGTAATTATAAACATGTGGTATTATGTGATATAATTCATATGGATGTATGCCATATCCTTTTAGGGAGACCATGGCAATATGATAGAAAATTCGTCCATAATAGAAGGAAAAACACTTACTCTCTGGAAAAGGATGGAAGGAAGAATACATTGTTACTTTTGAAAGATGAAGCAAACCAAGAAGAGTCAGGACCCAATATTTTCTCGATGACTGGGAAGGAACTATTACAAGAATTCAAGACATAAGAAGAACTGTATTTTCCCCTTATTGAAAAACCATTGGTAATTTTAAATTCTACAAAATTAGATTATTTTCCTACTGAAGTTAAAATCTTGCTTCATGATTATGCTGATATGATTTTGGGTGAGTTACCCAATGCTTTAACTCATGTGAGAAGTACTAGTCATCACAATGACTTAATACCTAGTGAAAGTTTACCTAATAAGGAAGACTACAGACTTACTCCTTAAAAGAGTGAAGAGATCAAATAGCAAGTACATGAGCTATTGGAAAAAGGTTTGGTGAAATAAAGTTTGAGTCCTTGTGTAGTACCCATTGTGCTTATCTCAAAAAAGAATGGTGGATGGAGTATGTGCATTTACTCCTAAGCAATCAACAAGATCACTATCGGGTACATATTTCCCTTACCCCGCTTTGATGATTTGATGGATTTTCTAAGCGGTTCAAAATATTTTTCAAAGATAGATTTGAAAAGTGGTTATCATCAAATAAGAATAAGAGAAGGGGATGAATCTAGTACTGCATTCAAGACTAATAATGGATTGTATGAATGATTAGTAATTCCAGTTGGGATTACTAATGCACCTAACACTTTTATGAGATCGATGAATGAGATTGTAATGCCTTGGTTTTGACCCCGTTTGCATTAATAGGTACAAGATGTATATATTGTAATAAATCATGGTGTGAAGCTAAATGCAAAAGCCCCAACTATCGATTCGGCTATGTTATGTTTCGGCAATAGTGATCGTTGCTGATGGTACATTGTGCTATCTGGTACACTATAGTTTTGGCATCATGTAAGTATGCACATCAATTTAAAATAAACCTACAGCCAGCTACGACGATGCAACATTAAATGAAAAGGGCATTATTCCTAAGGTTAAGGGGGGGTTTTCTAACCCGTGGGGGCCATTGGGAGTTTTCCATGTGTTGACCACCTTAGTTTCTGTTGTTAGTGCGGGTAGCTATGGGCTAGGAGGAAACCACTATGCTCACGCCTGCACTCCCTCCATGACACGATGGCCGATCATTTTGTCCACTCTCCCCACCACCAACTATTCATTTTCCTCACGTAGGGCGGAGTTAAAAGGGATTACATTTCATTATTAGGGGGTTCACCTTCCCTCTCTCATGCGTTTGCCGGTTTGTGGTTGTGTTCTTTCCATCCACGCAGAGAACCGATTTCTTTCCTCCACACATTATTGGATTGGGTATTGTTCCATCCTTCATAGTGGATCGTGAGATAAATACTGCGGTGGTTCCCTCGTTGAATGCTGGTTGCAGTCTCCTCCACGCATTGTTGACTGTGTTTTCCTTTACAATGTGGCATTTGCCGAAGATTGCTGTGGTTTTTCCATGTGGTTCAACGTTGAACTATGACTACATTAGAGGAAATTTGAGGTCTAAAATGGGCCTCCTAAGGAAAATGATAAAATAATAGTTAAAATAATAAAATAATAGTTATTAATTTTGGAGGAAGAATGAAAAAAACTACTTTTTTGGTTCGTATTTTCGACATATCTCCCTGTGTTTTTACTCAAATTTTGAGTGGCAGAGCTCGTTGGATGTGGAATTTAATTCCACATCCAACAAGTACACACACTGCATACTTTTGACAGACACTGCTACCCCAAAAACAAGAAATTCCTGAAAAATGTGATGATGACATCATCATCACATTTTTTCAGGTATTTCTTATTTTGGGGAGCAAGGTCCATAAAAAGTATGTAGTGTGGGTACTCGTTGGATGCGGAATTAAATTCCACATCCAATGAGCTCTCCCTCCTGAAATTTAAGTAAAAACACATGGAGATATGTCGAAAATACGAACAAAAAAAGTAGTTTTCTTTTATGACAAATATGTCAATTCAACCATTATGGTTGACTCATTTTATTGAAATTCTATTGGTTCTTGAATTCCAACTCACAAAATTGATTATTGGCATTTTTTTTATAAGTCCCATTTTAGACCCCAAATTTCCTCTAATGGTTGGTTGTGTCTTTTTCCCTCATTCCTAAATTGGGAGTCTGTCCCTTTTTCCATTTTCTGGTATGTGTAATTTTCTCCAGCGATTGCATGAAGGATCATGTGTTGTGGGCTCAGTGTTGGGAATCTGGCTTCTTTCCCTTTTTGCAGACCATGTAATGCTGCCGCCGTTTCCTTATATGATTGGGGATGTTGTTGACTTACCCTGGTTCTGGGTTGCTGTGTATGCCAAGAACAACTCTGAGTTTTCTTGTGGACTTGAGCCGTGTTCACATTTTTGTTTGGGGTTGTCACCTTGTTGTCTTCATCTACTTCATAGAGCTATGAACTGTTGTTTTACTACAGTATGTAGTGGTTGGTCCTCGGACTGTTGAGAATAGGATTAGAGGCTGGGTATGCTTGAGAAACTGGTGTTTGGAGCCACTTGGACAGAGTGAGACTGTTGGATTTCTTCCTAACAACCCTTGACAAAAATTGGAACGAGAAGTCAGGGCCTGAGGGGCTCTGAAATAGAGAAAGCATTGATTCATGTTGTTGCATGTGTGGATGTCTTAGAGGTCAGGGTTAGCTCTGGTGTAGGCATCCTTAGCTCTCTGTTGAGGCCACTAGCTTAGAATTTAGCCTTCCCTAACTCCTTCACGGCCTATTAAAATCTACTGTGTGGTCTTGGCTAATTTATGTACCTTGGCTATGTCTAAGCCTGCTTTGACCCTTACTCCTTGAGGAATCATGCCCAGCTAGGGGGTGGGAGTCTTGCTAAGAGATTGATGAGCACACTGGCCTATGGTTGGGTGGAACATTGCAGCGACATAGTTGGTTGCAGGATGAGTCCTTTTTAAGATGGGTATTTTTAATTATTTTGTCTCTACATTTATATTTATTGAATAATGAATATGATGAACATGTGGTATACTTGAATGAATGTATGTTTGCTTCCTCTATGCCTGTGAATGTTTATGCATCTTAGCATATTTTATGTTTTAAGTTTTTATTTCAGCACTATATTCCTGTTCATCTTCATGGGCCCGCTATTTTCCCGTATGTTTGGTGGCAGTAGCATCCTCTTCGCTGGTCAGAGGGTCAAGGATGTTACAGTATGGTATCAGAGCTAAAGGTTGCAGCATGGGCCTAAATGGGCCATGAAGATGCAATGACAGAGCTTATGTTGCAGCACTTGGGCCTCAGAGGGCCATGATAAATAGTTAATAGAGGCAGTTTACTTAATACCGAGCAAAAACCAGGAAAAATGGGTGAAGACAAGAAAATTTTCACAAAAAAAATCTTAAGTGTTTTTGTTGTTGTCACATTGGAACACTTAGATAGATGGATCATCAATGCTTAGCTGGTTGAGTGCCACCGTTGCGGATGGCTAGACCACTATCCTTCCAAAGCATAGAGCCTACGACTTCATCGGCCATCAGAGCATGTTAGTTGTGCGGGTCCCCGATGAAAATCAGAAGGAGTTAGATGATCTTGCGCCACCATTGCAGATATCTAGAGGACTATCCTTCTGACGGATAGAGCCTGCGACCACCAACACCGCAAAGGAAGACATTTCGACAGCCGATGCAGTAAAGAAAGTTAAAAAAAATTCTCCAAGGCCTGAAATCATCGGCCATCGGAAGACAATAGTGGTTTTTGCACCCGTCGTTGTGGAATCCTAGAGCACTAGTCTTTCGACGAGAAAAGTTCCAACTGCCGATGCCAATCAGGTTATGCTTCAGTTCACCGATTGGAAATCATTAGCATATTGGGATGTTGATTGAAGAAAGATCGAAGATGTTGAGCCATCGTTGCGGTGGCTAAGTGAACTATTCCGTCGATGCATTAATCTTTCACTCGTCGATGCTGAGGTGTTAGTGAATTATGGTTTCGATAACTACGGCGACAACAAGTAGTTGCTTTGATCGGTGAAGGATAGGGGAGATGGAGTCGACAGAATCGGCAGAAGGTAGAGGAAGTTTTCACATCGGTAGAGAATAAGAGACAGTTGAGCCGATGAAGCGACGGAAAAGAAGACTAAAGAGAAAAATTTCAAAATTTTTTCTAAGTCATAGAATCATCGGCCATCGGTGATGGTTAGTTGATCACATCGCCAATGATTAGGTGAGTCAGTTGCCGATGAGCTACATTGGATAAAGTCAGGTGATTGAACATCCGCTAATGCAGATGATTAGTAGACCATTCTGCCGATGGACATTATTCTGACCGCTGATAGACCCGTGGCTGCGAAAGGCATAGAGAGATCGTGGGCCACCATTGCGGCCATATAAAGAACTAATCACACGATGTTCTCTGAGCACTGATGCCACAAAATCCTAGTCACTCCGACCGCTGACAAAGTCATGAGCTATGGAAGATATAGTTCGATTGTGGGCCGCCATTGCAGAAGCTAAAGGGACTAACCGTCCCATGCATAGGGAACCTGGCCACCGATGAAATAGGTTAGTCTATGCTATCACCGATGAAGTTCGAAGCAATAGATGATTATAGACCCTATACTACGGATGAAAATAGACCAAGGAATTGATGATGAAACTTGAAACAGTAGACGAGCAACTCACTGATACAGTGGAAGAAATTAGAGGTTTCCGCCACCGAAATGCTAGAATATTAGTAAGGAGAGGACCCGATGAATAGTCGGTTTTCTCGTCGATGAAAATCAGAAATCTAGTCATTTTTCCTGCTGAAACATCGGAGAAAAATAAAGGAACATACCGCCAATGAGCTAGGCATTTTGACCACCGAAACGTCGAAAACTTAGTTGGGAAGGGACCCGATAGGGAGAAAGAAAATTGGGTTTTCCAGTGGAATTTTTAGTAGTTCCAGCTAGTGCTCTAGTAGGCTTTGCAGTTAATTTCTCATTGGGGTTCTCAGCAATTTCAGGACTGAAAAGGAAGAAAACCCTAGGTGGCTTGAGTTTGCATTTTAGACCCAACATTAAGTGGTGTGTTTTGGCATCATTTTTGAAATGATGTGGTTTTCACATCGGGGGTCAGAATGAAGCATATGGATAGGCGTTGGAAAGCTTATCCAGTGGGGAACAAGGAAGAGTCACCAAAATCTGAGTGTGGAGAAGCAAAGTGCTAAGTGATTTCCTGAAAGAGAAAGGTGCTGCTGTCAAATGGACAAATATAGGAAATTGCATGCCTAGAGGTAGCAAGACCATGCAGTCAAATCAGCTGTTGTGTGGAAGAAGAGTTCCATGCAAGCATGAGGGACGTAAAAAGGGAAGTTTCCTTAAAACCATATCTTGCTGATTATAAATACATTTTATAAGTTTTATACATGAAATGTTTGAGGATATGCCTTGCATGCATAGGATATTACATGCTGGTAAAAATAGTGAGGATTATATGTTTATAATGAACCACTAATGATGATTATTGCATTGATGTTGGCATTAGTGGAAAAACCAACGACAACATGGACATGGCTGGAATATGTTGCTGATGCTGACGAATGTGACTAGAAACCCTATGGAGAAAGGGATAAGGAAACAAGTCTAGAATCAAAAGTTGGTGAGCAAATTCTGCAATCTCCTGCAAAGGACCAACCAAACTGGTAATGTCAAGGGTTTAAGTAGGACCCATGAAGGTAAGAGTTTAATTATGAAAATTGTCGGGAGTGGTAAAGGTAAGAGATCTCATACCATGTAGATATTTGAATGTTATACTACCTTTATATGGAAATATGTTATGCTTGTATTATGTTGCTATGAGCTTAGTAGCCCAAAGAAAGTAAGCACTGATGATCTTGATTATAGTAATGCATCCTATATGGAGTATCCATGGTTAGGCCATGCATGGTATGTTTGAATGCATAGTATTCCTGAATCAATGCAAGGTAGCATTGAGTGGATATGCATTAAAATATTTCATAAATCTTGTAGTTATGCATTGAATGGATGCATATGAAGGGTGCGAGTAAATGATTACCTAAGTATGGGTGCAAATGTTGTGATGCATTGCATGAATGCATTAAGATAGCACATGTGATATTATGAATAACTAATGGCTGAAATGATGAATTGATGACAATTCTGGAACCATTTCAAGAGTTGTTATGAATGCAAGATAGTAAGTGCGTGAAGAAGGTAGCCATGATCGACTGGCTACCGAAAATGCTCTATGGAAGGGCAAGGTGGTACAAATGATATGCTTGTGAAGTAAGGAGTATCTAAATGTTTCATTTAAATTACATGGATGATGTGACTGTACCCTGTAATCTAAAGTATGATAATGATTGTGTGAAGCAAATGAGTTTTAGTAATATTGATGCGATTGACAACTGGAAGTGTTGGAATTTTATAAATTCTGAAAATGCTTTAGTGATTGTTGCAGCAATGAAAAGGTTATATGCATCAAGACTTACCAATTATTTGGCTGATCGAAGTTCAAGTTTCAAGTAGATTGTTTGGAGCATGGAAATGAGAGTAAGACCATGACAAATGCCAGAAATCTACCATGTGAAAGATCCAAACCTCATGAGAAGAGTCTCATGGCCGTGAAACTAGTTTATATGCATAATGAGTTGTCAAATTTGAATTTGTTAATTTTGGGTTTGAGAAATTGCTGACAACTACTAATCACTATTGGCTTGCATAGAATTGTGTCAGGAGGGCGCAATGAAAGTGGGTGTTCTTGTTATGAAGCATAGAATTATAATGGGCATAGTGGTGTTGCTTACAAGAGACCCACAAATGAGGATCACCTCATTGCCAAGCAAATCAATTTCTGTAGTAAACAAAGTTGCAAATTCTCATTGAATTTAATTAATGAATGTGTCAGGGGTACACACTGAAGGAAGATCATGTGCGCTATCCTGCAAGAGCCAAACTTCATGGGAAGATTTTCCCTTATCTTGGAATGGGTTTCGGGTGAAACTCCATTGGACATTTTGGAAATTTCTCATCTGCACTACATGTTTGGTAAGAAACATGAATGAGATGGTATAGATGATATTAGTAAGACATGTGTTGATACGACATGAAAAGAGGAGTTGGGATGGAAAACCGAGGGACTGTCAACTCAGAGAAGGGAGCCCCCATTCCTCCTTAATGAAGGAAAACTTCTTTGGCAAATGGATAAGTGTTCTGTGACCCTAGCTAAGAATACACATGTCAACTTGTTAAATTCAATATGCATAGCATGTTTTTATTTTGTTTCTGTTATGGCATATTGCTTGAGTATGCATAGGGCCTACATGGCACACATCGGAAAAGGGTGCTCACTTTCTAGATGTCGGTTCATGGAAGGGTTCTTCAATATTGATTACACCCTAGGGAGTGGATGCACTCCTGGTGTCTCAATACTTGATAGTGAATGGTGTGAAATATGGTTACAATTTTAGAGCAATAACGCTAACGAATATGCTTATATTGCTTGTGTTGTCAGGCTAAACAAATGTAGTCTGGTATTGTACACTAAATGAACAATGGCTTGAGCTCATCCTACCTTCTACAGAGAAGAAGACATTCCTAAGGGACTGTTAACTTAGAGAAGGGAGTGGTCTCTCTAAATAGCACAGAGAAGGAGACATTCTTGAGGGACTATTAACTCAGAGAAGAGAGCGGTCTCTCTAAAGAGCACAGAGAAGGAGACATTTTTGAGGGACTGTCAACTCAGAGAAGGGAGTGGTCTCTTCTGTGATATGGGAAGTAGTCGTGTATTATCAATATAAGTGTGTGTGCTATTGTTGATGGCCTTATAAACCCAATGGTGTTGGCTTGGCTGATGATTGGTTGTTGATATAAGTGTATTGTTGATATAAGTACGGGCGATTTGTTGACAGTCTGATAAACCCAACTGAAGGTTGGCTTGACTATGCCTGATATATAGCTAAAAGGATGTTGTAAAGAAACCTAGATGCTGACCTAACATCCAAGTCCATAGGTGATCCCAAGGCTTGCAAACTGAAGCAGGATCCTGTGGACCAACGAGGAAACGCACAATACAGATAAGTATTGGATTATTTTGCAATTCTTTCTTATGAATATGCATGTGTATATGATTTGGTTATAATGTTTTAAGCTCTTGTTTAAGAGATAAAAACTAATGAGAATAAACTAAACATGTGAATTTGTTTAATGTCTGAGTATAGGTATCGCTGGAAGCAAGGACTATGAGAGCATCCTAGGGGTGCATGTGGACATGTGACTGTCCCGAAGAGCTCAGAATGAGTAGTAATGAAAAAGGTGATAGTGAGACTATGAAGTTCCTAGCAGCCGAGACAAACCATGTGGGGAGGCTCCATGATTGAGAGGTCTGAAATAGACTGGAGACACTAAGTGTCATGACCAAGAGGGATTGGGCCAGCATTCACGGTGAAGTGAAAGCGGCTGAGAGCATGAAAAGCCACAGCGGTGGTGTGGGTTCTAGGATGGAACAAAACAAAGAGGAAAAAAAACTCTTGATGCTCTCTCTTGCCTTTTGATTATATATACATATATATATATATATATATATATACATTTATGCATTGAGAAAACAAAAGGTTGTTGAATGCATGTATGACTGAAAATAGAATGTGTGTATTTGCTTAAAGTAAATTGTGAATGCTGGAATGGTTAATTCCCTGCCCAAGAATGGACATGAATGAGCTCATGTGCCTGTTGGGAAGGCATGAAAAATATGAAATTCTCATTGATGAGGCTTGTACTATCATGCCAATTGGGCAATTAATTGACTGATTTTAATGCCTATATTATGCTTGGTCTAATAGAGTTTCAATGATGCATTTCACAGGTGAAAGGTGAAATCCAGTGGTGCACATTGATCATGGCAACAGACCAAAAGTTGCTGGACTTGGCTGGAAGTCTTCTCCAAATGGTTTCCAGGACCCAAGAGAATCTTGGAGAGATGCTCAAGATACAGAAAAGGCAGAATTAGATGAACCACAAGATTTTGCAAGACTCTATTGGTTTTCAAAAGGAGGTCAAAATCCTTTTGGGAGCAATCCGTAAAGGAAAGGGAAGTGGACCAATGATTTAACATTCATCCAAGTGATACGTTAAGAAACGGTCCAGGCATGAAGACTTAAAGGAAATTGAGCAGGGAAAGATGAGGCATCCAACGAAATGCTGGGAATGCTGAGGACATCACTTACGCTGGCAATGCCCAATGAGGGAACATAAAGAGGGTAGCGGCCACAAAGTTCCTAGACTTTGGGATAAGCCAAGAGCTGAGAACCAACAAGAGAAGTACATGGAAGCTGAGGGGCTTGGTCCTGAACGTTCAAAGTAAATAACTGAACATGGGACAGATCTACAAAATTTTGAAAATTTGATGTGCAAATTGTATATGTATTCCTATGTATTGGAACACCGAGGACGATGTTATTCCAAGGTAGGGGGGGATTGTAATACCTAGGTTTTGACCCCGTTTGCATTAAAAGGTACATGGTGTATATATTGTAATAAATTGTGGTGTGGACCTAAAGGAAAAAGGCCCACCATTGATTCGGCTGTGTTATGTTTCGGCAATAGGGATTGTTGTCGATGGTACATTGTGCTATCCGACACACTATAGTTTTGGCATCATGTAGGTATGCACATCAATTTAAAATAAACCTACATCCAGATATGACGATGCAACGTTAAATGAAAGGGGCATGATTCCTAAGGTTAAGGGGTGGTTGTCTAACCTGTGGGGGCCATTGGGAGTTTTCCATGTGTCGACCACCTTAGTTTCTGTTGTTAGTGGGGGAAGTTATGGGCTGGCAGGAAACCACTACGATCACCCCTGCACTCCCTCCACGACGCGACGGGTGATCATTTTGTCCACTCTCCCAACCACCGACTATTCATTTTCCTCATGCAAGGCAGAGTTAAAAGGGATTACATTTCCTTGTTAGGGGGTTCTCCTTCCCTCTCTCATGCGTTTGTCGGTCTGTGGTTGTGGTCCTTCCATCCACGCAGAGAACCGATTTCTTTCCTCCACACATTATTGGACTGGGTATTGTTCCATCCTTCATAGTGGATTGTGATTTGAAGACTGCGGTGGTTCCCTCACTGAATGATGGTTGCAGTCTCCTCCACGCATTGTTGACTGTATTTTCCTTTACAATGTGGCATTTGCCGAAGATTGCTGTGGTTTTTCCCTATGGTTCAATGTTGAACTGTGACTGTTGGCTATGTCTTTTTCCCTCATGCCTAAATTGGGAGTCTGTCCCTTTTTCCATTTTCTGGTATGTGCAATTTTCTCCAGCGATTGCATGAAGGATTGTGTGCTGTGGGCTCAGTGTTGGGAATCTGGCTTCTTTCCCTTTTTGCAGAATGTGTAATTCTATCTTCGTTTCCTTATATGATTAGGGCTGCTATTGACTTACCCTAGTTCTGGGTTGCTATGTATGCAAGTACCTTGTTGGGTTATTTCTAAGTTGTTTTGGCCATGCTAGGGCCAAGAACAACTCTGAGTTGTCTTGTGGACTTGAGTCGTGTTCACCTTTTTGTTTGGGGTTGTCACCCTGTTGTCTTCATCTCCTTCACAAAGCTGTGAACTGTTGTTTTACTATAGTATGTAGTGGTTGGTCTTCAGACTGTTAAGAATAGGATTAGAGGCTGGGTATTCTTGAGAAACTGGTGTTTGGAGCCACTCAAACAGAGTGAGACTGCTGGCTTTCTTCCCCACAACCCTTGAATAATATTGGAAAGGGAAGTCAGGGCCTGAGGGACTGCGAAACAAAGAAAGGACTAATTCCTAGTGTTGGGTATGTGGATGTCTTAGAGGTCAGGGTTAGCTCTAGTGTAGGCATCCTTATCTCTTCATTGAGGCCACTAGCTTAGCATTTATCCTTCCCTAACTCATTGATGGCCTGTTAAACCCTACTGTGTGGGCTTGGCTGATTTGTGTACCTTGGCTACGTGTAAGCTTGCTTTGACCCTTACTCCTTGAGGAATCATGCCCAGCTCAGGGGTGGCAGTGTTGCTAAGAGATTGATGAGCACACTGCAGCATTGTAGCTGGTTGCGGGATGAGTCCTTTTTAAGATAAGTATTCTTAACTATTTTTGTCTCTGCATTTATGTTCACTGAATAATGAATATGATGAACATGTGGTATGCTTGAATGAATGTATGTTTTCTTCCACTATGCATGTGAAGGTTTATGTGTCTTAGCATGTTTTATGTTTTAAGTTTTTATTTCAGCACTATATTCCTGTTCATCTTCATGGGGCTATTTGCCCGTATGTTTGGTGGTAGTAGCATCCTCTTCGTCGGTCAGAGGGTCCGGGACATGTTGCCAAGAAACAACCCTCTCAATGTTTTCTGCTTTGTTGAGAAAAATTGATCAGTACCCTACTATATTATATAAGAGTGCCTTCAGAATCTTCAATTCTGAAGGTACTCTCAATAAAGGAAGAGTTAGAGGCCAAAATGGTAGTTCAGGAAACACTTTGAATCAAGCTAAGTCTTTCATTTTTTGTAGCTGTTATATTCATTCTCATTATTCCATGATCATATATTACTAATATAAATGAAATTCTGCTTTATATTATTTGGTAAAAAGGAATTAGCTTAAGTAATTCATAACCCTTGTATTTATTCAAATTTCCTTTTAAATACTTGGCTTCAAATATTTGACATAGTGTTATTTATCAAACAAAATTGTTCAAACATATATGTAAGGTTGGCTAATTTCTATTATGTCAAAACCTTTATATGTTTGTTGAACGTTTTTATCATTACAAACTTCTATAACTTATGTCTCATATAGTGTGTAAATAAATAAATATGAACATATGCCTAAATCTTGTATATATGAGGCAATGTTTACCTTTGAAAATTTCCAAGGAATCTTTGAAATCTATTATAACATGATTGTTGATTCATATTTCCATTTTCCATAAATATACTATAAACTCGAAGTTCAATCATTATTTTTTATGATAGATACGATGTTCTTAACTTAACATCTGTCCATTTTGAGTATTTATCATATCACTTTGTTGATTTAATCTTCATAATCAATGGCATTTGTAAATACGATTTCATGGTTTAATAGTCATGATGGTTTTAGATCTTGGCATCTTCACTAATTTTGATAAGAGCTATGAGAAGATGATTATTCATGACATAGCAAGTTTGAGGACACATATTATCAATATTTGGTTTGATTTTGGTTGTTACCCTATGGCTTCACTACGTTTAATTATAACCTGGAGATGAATTATTTTATGAGACATAAGTCATTTCACTTAGTCTCTATATATAACTTTTTCTTGTCAAAATCTGGAGGTGACATGTTTGGTAACACTTGTTCATTGGACATTGTCTTGAAATTATTAGTCTGATAAATGTTACGATCATCTCATATTTATATTTGACTTGATTTTACTATGAAATAATAATTCCAAGTAGTATCATTATAGTGGTTTCGTTCATGTATTTTCCTTTTGTGGTTAGGGTATCATTTCTGAGCACGAGTCTAGGGTTTCCAGATGAGTTTTGCACAACCGAGAAATGGTTTCATTATGTATTTTGAACCCAGTATACTGATCCTTTCAATTTTTACGATGCCTTATGTCTCGGTCCAAGGTGAATCCTGTGGTAGAAGAGATGGCTCTTTTATGCCAGTTTGAACAAGATGGTTCATAATGGCTTATTGGGGAGCCTAAAGTAGCCTGTTTTATTGATAAAGTTGGTTGGGTGAGTTTCTTAGGGCTTTCACTGGACACCATGTTGAAGAAACTCCGCGATTTGCTCTATCTCAGAGAAAATGTAGCACACATTGGTGATGTAAGAATGGGAATATGAGACTAGAGATTTATGAGGGTTTCATAGCATAGGCCACAAATCTCCCACATAGAGGTGAATGATGGTTGAGAGAGAAGAAATTAATAGAGGGAAATAGAAGCATTTCTTATGTCCCCTGCCTTCAGGGTTTGATGATAAACATGGTTATCTAGTCAAGAATCTTCAACCTAAATGAGAAACGCTTCTTTAGATGATTATACGCTGTATCACTTGTGATGGTAGGTATTCCTCGGTCCATTTTTACCATTTGAGGATTTTGATGGATTTTAAAGGTTCAAAGATGAATTTACCCTTTTTTTTGTTTAATAGCCTGCAAAAAATGTCATCCACTTTCCAGAATATCATAGAGGACCAGGACCGTATCCTTTTCATCATGGCTTAGTGAAAATTATATTTCAATATCAGTTGTCTCTTAATGGCAAAAAATGGGATCATTTTTTAAATAAGAATGGCTTTGGTTGAAACGAAGGATGGTCCTCTGCTTGACCTAAAACTCAACAGAAGAGAAAGAGAACTCTGGTGCATAAGCCATCTGAAGTTGATTTTGAAAATAAAATCTAAAGAAACAACGATAAAAAATCTTATCCAACATGTACGTTTAAAGGATAAACAAGAATAAAATAACTGAATTCCCATCAATATTGAAGAGGTGTTTTTCTGCAATGAACTACGAGTAAATTAAGGAAAAATAACAAAATCTGAGACATGGGTTTTTTTGCAGAACGAACCCATTTAGCTGAGATGTGGGGTATTTCCTGAAAAAGGTGAACCATTTGGGAGATTTGCTAGGTTCTCTGAACATGTTTTCTTTAGTTGCGACTGGAAAGGAAAGTCAGTTCGCCTTTCAGCTTTCTGTTTGTGTTTATTTTCCTATTTAAGCAAATGCAAAGTCATCTATGATTCAAGTTGAGAAGTGAAGATGATGTGATTTCACCAATTCATGATATAGTTCATAATGATGAATGAATAAACCTGTGATGCCTTTGGCTAAAGAAGGCATTAATAACACTTATTTAAATGAGTCAAGGAGGGAGCCTTCATTCGGAGATATTCCTCAGCCTGGTCAAGATTTGAATGAACCTAATTCTTCACAATCTAATGAGTCATTTCATGATAAGCATGAAGAAACTTTGCAGCAGGCTCTTAATTGAATATATGAGAATAAAATCTTACAGCTAAAAGCCGAATTGAAAGACTATGAAGTGAATGCAATGATGAAGGATGAAGAGAATAAAACATTCAAAATAGAATTCTTAGAATGGATACAATGATGGAAAGATATGAAATGAAGAAAAATAGATACAAGGAAGCCACGAAATCGGTAATAAACACCAACAAGCACTTGCTCAAGCAAATAGAACAACAAAATCTTACGATCATAAAACCCAAAACTAAATTGTCTGAGGCAAGAAGGGTAGTTAATTTGCAACACAAAACTTGACATCTACTTTGTTTCAGTTATGCTGGTATATTTCTCTTTTGATTGGTAATGTTATGATTTAATGAGCATACCTACAGAATCCAAGATTCTGTAGGCCTGCTTATAATTTATTTTGTTTTATTTTCTGTCATCATAATTTTAATGAAAAATTTATATTTGCATAACTGTTTTCTATAGGTGTACTTATGATATGAATGCGTTGGATTGAATCGAAATGGTTTTACTGACTGATATACGTCTTTGAAGCTGCTTTATTGGAGGAAAACATTTTTTGCATTGATAGCTGACATACATTCTGGATGGTCACGCTTTGTTTGCTTCGTTGGAAGTTCATGTTTGCCAGGTGTCCTAACTAAAAAAGATATTGATTTTGATATTGTTTGCTACATTAATTTTCGGCCACCAAGTGCTGAAGCTATTTCAAGTTTGGTTAATGTGAATGCTAGATGTAAAAATTTGGTTTTTGTTTGCTTGCAATATGGACGAGTTGCTATTCGAAGATAAGAGCATGATAATGATCTAATTCCAGGTGCACTATTGAAGAAGATGCTAATTAAGTACACTAATTCCTAGATGTTCGAGAGTTAGTAGTCTGGATAGTTATTTTTAGCTTTTAGTTGCATAGAATAAGGAAAGACATTTATTAGCCTTTGTTATATCAACTATGAAACTTATTGTAATGGTCAATGGAGTATCAGAGAAATATACTTATTTGAAATATCATTTCAGTTCTAGTTTTAATCTCTTTGCTAGAGTTTTGCCTTTAGAGAAAGGATTGTGACTTAGGTTCTCAAACTGGTATAATTGTCCGTTAGAATTTTTGAAAACTCAATATATCACTTTCTCATTATGCTTTTGTACAATTATACTGTGTTATAATTGTATTCATTATCCAAAATAGTACTCTGTTTACACAATATTAATGTTTGAGTAAAATGTTACTGAATTTGATTTATCAATATTTGCATTGAGAATTGGAATTTTAGTAATAAAATATTTCATTTGTATTTTGATTTCATTTGTATTTTTACAAGGTTTTCATAATAAATATCATCTTTTATTCAAATATTTGGTATTGATTATTAGCTATTAATTAATAGAACAATACATAGGAATTAAAAATAGTTATCTATTTTAATTTTCTATTGTTGTGCATATTCAGCAGAGTGATTTAATGATAATGATTTAAATATTTTCATTTAAAACATTATTTTCTATATCTTTGTTTATTTTAATCATTAATTGATAATTAGTTTAGTTCAAGTTGCTCTCAGCTGAGATAGGATAACTAGTTAATTTTAGTCTTAGTGTAGTTTATTTTAAATTTTAGTTTATATTTAACAGTTGATAAATAGAATTAAATTAATTTTGTAAAACTTAAAATAGTAAAACTTAAAATAGTATTTAAATTAAAATATTTGAATCAAAACCCTAAAAAATTGAAGAATTTCCTTAAGAAAGCATTTTAAGATAACTTAGGTCTTAGAAAACTAATTCTAGGGTTTACTTAGGTAATAATATGATTATGATAAATTTTTACTGAATTTTAAATTCTCCTTAAGAGGAAGATTCAATTGGTAGCAGGACCATAACCTGCGATATTTTTTCATTTCAAACATACCGGAAGCTGCTCTAAGTGACTTGTGTGGGCTTAATCTCCTTAGTTGGCCTAGGTCAGAAAATGAGTCCAACAAATGGCACTAGAAGGAGGGCGTATTAATGATTAATGGCAGGTAAAACTAATGATAAAACTTCAACCAATCAACAAACTCCATTACAATCTAAAGTTAGTAGATCACCATTCATCAAAACTATTAGGAGCATCCTTGAGCATGATCACATTACATCTCCATTCACTCCTGAACAAAGTACTCAAACTTTAGAAGAATCACATCATATTCTTACGAGAGCATATGCTCATCAACTTGCTTTAACTCCAATTGACTATGGTCTTCCTAGACAACAAAGACATAATCCTCAATTGAATATAGTTACTCAAGATTCAGTAGAAGCGGATAACAATCCAATTTATCAAGTTAGAAGTAATCAGAGAGAAACTACTCGAACAAATACTATTAGAAGATTGACTTCTGTAGGTGTTTTTGATCAGCCACCCTCTCCTCCAGAATCACCATCTGATAGTTGAAGGTCATCTAATCCAGGGAGTTCTTCAGATTCTGAAGAAAGTCCTATGGATGGTAACATACCTGTAGGAGGAGGAGGTAATCCTCCACCTAATCCTCCACCCAATCCACAACTTCCTTGGCTAAGAATAGATGTTGTAGATGTGCCTAGTGTACAACATCCTCTGCCTAAACAGTCAGATAAACTTCTTCCAAAGTTTAATCCACATAACAAAGAACCTGCAGAGGTGCATGTTGATAAATTCATGTTAGTTGTTCAAACTTTGAATGTTCAACATGAAGACGTGGTTTTCTGGTTGTTCCCTTTAACTTTTGAGGGCAAAGCATATACTTGGTACTTTTCGTTAGTCCAAGGATCAATCACAAATTGGGTTGAATTCAATAAAGATTTCTTAAATAAATTTGGAGAGGATAAAACACCTACTCTTTTAGCCCTTGAGTTATCTCGGATTAAAATGGAACCTAAAGAGAGAATTAAAGATTTTAATCAGAGGCTTCTTACACTAAAAAATAAAATTCATGTTGCTTCTCAACCACCCAAGGATATAATCATATAGAACTATACTTCAGCCTTACCAAAATATCGTGGGATGTTTGTTAAGAGAGCTGGTAAAACAACTCTCGTGGAAACTTTTGAGGAAGCCATTAAAGTTGAGAAGGATTCTATGTCCTATGAACCAGATAGAAGTGGAAAAGCTGATACTTTTCCTCATAGGAAGATTGAAAGACCTAATTCAGAAAATGATAAGGAATTTGATGTAGAACAGCTGCAGAATGCTATTCGGGCATTAACTAATGAAGTTGTAGGATTAAAGAAAAAAATTCTGAAGCTTCCTCCTCTAGAGGATATTTTAGAAATCAGTTTAGACAGAATCCTAACACTAATAATAAAACAAGTACACCGCCTGATATAGCAATAAATGAAGAAATTTTTAATACTATTTGTGTTGTCTTATCTTTATCCAAAACTCCCTCAAATCAAGAAATTGTTGAAAATGAAGAGGAAGATGAATCTAAAAATGAAGAAGAATTGGAAGAACTTCAACAAGTTAATGGTCATTTCTGGGATAGTCTTGTAAAAAAATATGAAGGTAAAAGTCCTCCTTTAGGAAAACATTCCTATAATACTCATAGTAGAATATTTGCAAATAATCCTGGAGCATCATCAAGTTCTACCCCGAGTAATGATAACAATAATTCACAACCCAATAAATAGACTCAATCTGGTAAACAAACTCAATCTGTGAAAATTACTCAGACTATTCAAAATGATCCAAAGTTGGATTTACAATATGACATAATTGAAGATTTAAAGAAGACACGTGCAAACATCAGTATGTATGATCTTCTTAAAATTTACCCAATGCCTAATAGTCCTATTATAAATCTTGCCACGAGTTCAATAATTCCTAATGCTAAACAAAATATAGCTGCTAACAATTCTAATAATGATTTAACATCAACTGATAAAGGAAATCCAGCAGGTAATAAAGTGTCGCTAATAGGGAAAAATTCAAAATCAACAACTCCTCCATTCCTACTTACCTTTGATATTTTTAATAGGAATGTTCATAATTGCATGGTTGATTCCACAGCCTCTTCCAATGTAATGCCTTTGTCTGTATGCAAAAGGTTAAATGGAAAGTATGTTCCATGAAATTCATAGATAACTCAATTGGATAGGACAAATGTGAGGGTTGTAGGAGAGATGAAAGATGTTATAGTTAGGATTGCTTGTAACCCTTTAGTTTTTCAAATTATAGACATTGTGGTTGCAGACATTCCTGATGCGTATGGGTTGTTTTTGAGTAGAGATTGGTCTCAACAATTAAATGGATTCTTTGCTACAGACTGGTCAACTTTATGGTTACCTAAGAATGGAAATTCAAATCAAATTAATATAAATAGAGAAAGTTATATGAAACATACTGTGACAAAATTACACGATCCTAGTGAACCAGTTTTATTTTCAGATTTCATTATGGGGAATTACATGTATGAACTAGGGTTTGGTAATTTTAAATATGAAAATGTTGTTTTCTCTGACAATAAACAACAATAAAAAATTCTTAATGTTACAACCATTTCCCAGGATTCTTCATTCAAGGAAATTGCAAATAATGTAGATAATCATAATATTGTGAATATTATTGAAAGTAAAGTAGTTATTAATAGTTCTACTTCAACTTTATATTTCGATGGGTCAAAGTCTAAAGAAGGAGCAGAAGTTGGTTCCTTGTTAATTGACCCTAAAGGAAATAAAATATGTATAGCTTGTAGGCTAGAATTTAATTGTACAAACAATACTATGGAATATGAAGCTTTAATACAGGGTTTGAAAAAAGTGATTGATTTGGATATCAAAGTGTTAATTGCATATGGTGATTCTGAAATCATCATCAGACAGGTCCGTAATTCTATTCACTGCATTTCTAAACATTTACAGAATTATCAATGAGAGGTATGGAATCTCATTTCACATTTCTATGCATTTAACATAATGTCAGTTCCAAGATTTCAGAACCAAGAGGCAGATTTATTAGCGAATGTAGCATCAAAACTAATTCCATCAAAAAATTTCACACTGGATTTCTTTTCAGTTGAATTTATTTTTAGGCCTTTTATACCAGATAATTTCTTTAACTAGCGTGTGTTTGATAATGATGTGCATGTGCTCAATTTCCTAACAAATGATAATACCTTTAAAGATTCAGCCAATTGATGATGTTACACATGACGAAAATCTGTGCGATTTTTCGGTAATAAATGATTTTTGTTCAGTTGAAAAAGCTTTTGAGAAGGTAAAACCAATTCCTAATTCAGTTTTGAGATTAGAAAAGTTCTTTGATATTCAAGATAAATTCAGATTTGTTCCTAATGGTAAAACCAATAGCTCACAACTGAAATATGAAACCATAAATTTAGGAATGGAACTGAATCCTCAAACTGTAAATCTAGGAATAGATTGCACTCCTACAGAGAAATCAACATTCATAAAATTATTTAAATAATTTAAGGATGTCTTTGCATGGACATATGATGATTTGAAAACTTTTAATCCACAAGTCATGCAACACATTATTCCAATAACACAAGAGTCAAAACCTTTTCAACAGAAACTTAGGAAATATTATCCATCATTAGAACCAACAATTAAGAAGGAACTAAATAAACGGTTAGCTGCTAGGATTATTTTTCCTATTCGGCATACTCAGTGGGTAGCCAAATTAGTTCCAGTTAGGAAGAAAAATGGTGATATTAAACTATGCGTTGATTTTATAAATCTTAATAAGTCTTCTGAAAAGGATAATTACCCAGTTCCTCCCATGGAACAAATCCTTCAGAAAGTTTCTGGGTCTGAGATACTATCACTTCTTGATGGTTTCTCAGGATACAACCAAATATTGGTGTCCCGGAATGATCAACTGAAAACAACTTTTAGAACTCCATGGGGAACATATGCTTACAAAAAGATGCCCTTTGGATTAATCAATGGTGGAGCAACTTTTCAAAGGGCAATGGATATTGCTTTTAGAGGCTCACTTAATCATTTAGTAGTTATCTATTTAGATGATGTTACTATATATTCTAAATGTCAACATGATCATATTAATCATCTGAGAAAGGTATTTGAACGATGTAGAAAATTCAGAGTATCCTTAAATCCAAAGAAAACAATATTTGTTGTTTGAGAAGGTATTTTATTAGGTTGTATGGTTTCAAAACACGGGATCATGATTGATCCTGAATGAACCCAAGCTATCTCCAAAATAACTTACCCTTCTACCAAAAAAACAATACAATTGTTTCTTCATAAAATAAAATTTGTCAGAAGATTCATCCCCAATTTTTCTGAAATCATTCCTCCTTTACAAAAAATGATTAAGAAGGATCCTATTTTTAATTGGGGACAAACTGAAAAACAATCGTTTCAGAGAATTTTAGAAGCCATTTCAGAAGCTCCTAGTCTTTTGAGCCCAGATTTTAACAAGGATTTAATATTGTATACCTTTGCTTCTGACATATCATATGCAGCAGTTTTAACCATGTTGAATCAACAAAATAGTGAAGTGCCAATTTCGTTTATGAGCTCAAATTTTAAAGGTGCTGAACTTAATTACCATGAAGTTGATAAGCAAGCTTTTGCTATTTTCAAAGATGTCAAACATTTTCCTCCATATTTATTGAAATCTAGAACGAAATTGATAGTTCCTTACCCTTCAGTCAGAAATTTGTTAGTACAGAAAGATCTGGGTGAAAAAAGAGCACCTTGGATGATAGCTCTTCAAGAATATGACTTGGAAATTAAACCTTCAACAGTAGTTAAGGGCCAAGGATTATGTAAACTTTCTGCTGAAGCATCTCATCTACCTAATGGTAGTTTCGAAGTTGTCATTGATGAAGTCTTACTAACTAGGGAAATTTTATTTTATCCTCCACCACAGGATTCTTGGTACACAGATTTAAGAACACTTCTGGAAACAAGAACTGCTCCTGATTACCTTGATCCAAGGAAAAGGAGAGCACTTAGACTGAAATCTGCTACTTATTTATTAATTGATAACATCATTTTTAGGAGAAACTCGGATGGTGTTTTACTTAGATGCTTTGATAAAGATGAAACATAAGTGATTTTGAAAGAATTACATTTTGGACCAGTAGGTGGTCATTTTGGTGGAGAAACTACGGCACACAAGATTCTTAGGGCTGGCTATTATTGGCCTACTTTATTTCGAGATTCTTATGCTTTTGTCAGGAAATTTCAAGAATGTCAACTTGCTGCAGGTAGGGTTAAGAAGCCTATTTTTCCTTTACAACCTATTTCATTGGAAAGGCATTTTCAACAATGGGGTATTGATATAGTAGGACCAATAAACCCTCCCTCTTCTATGCAACACAATTACCTTATAACTGCAATCGATTATTTTACCCGATGGGTAGAGGCTGCACCTTTAAGGGTTGTAAACACCAATCGGGTTATCTTATTTTTAGAATCTTTTATCATAACGAGATTTGGTGTTCCAGATTCCCTCGTTTTTGATAATGCCTCATATTTTTCATCAGTTGAGTTAACTCAATTTGCTTTAGAGAAAGGTATTAGGGTCAGATATTCAGCTAACTATCATCCTCATGGAAATGATTTAGCTGAATCAACAAACAAAAATTTGTTGAAAATTCTCAAAAGAACTATTTCAGCTCACCATCGTGATTGGCATACATAATTGTTTAATTCCCTTTGGGTAGACAGAGTAACTCCTAAAGCTACAATAGGTAACTCACATTTCTTTCTGGTTTACGGAACTGAGGCTATTTTACCACCAAATTTATTTTTACCCTCATTACAGTCTATTCAAGATGAAGATAGTCCAGCAATGGAGAAAATGATTAAGACTTTATTAAAACTTGAGGAGGAAAGAGACAGGTCAAAACAACATTTTACAAAACATCAACAAATTGTTAAGTCCTGGATTGATCAATCCTCAAGTTCCAACCGAGAATTTCAGATGGGAGGATGGAGTACTGGAGAAAAGACTTAAGGAATTTGAAATACATACTTTCTGGTTTGAATTATTTTGCTGGAGATTTTACTTCGTGGATGATTGTTACCGGAACTTCTCAAATTGGTATTAGTGTTCTGTTACAGGTTTTTGAAACTTGAATACATATTTTGATATATTATTTTCTCAGTTTAACACTCATGCAATTGTACTGTGATATGATTGTGTTTGTCATCTGAAATTATACTCTATTCACACAATATCATTGTTTGATTTAAAGTATTACTGAGTCTTTTTATTCAATATTTTTATTGATGATTATGGTTTAGTAATAATTCATTTCATATTTATTTCTGATAGCATTTGTATGTTAATAACGTTTTCATGAATGAATATAAATTTTAATTCAAGTATTTGATATTGAACATTAGTTATTAATTATCAGAAACACTGTAGAATAACTTTAAAATAGTTTTTTCTATTTTAAATTTTTCTGTTTTGTACATTTTCAACAAAGTAGTTGTTATAATAGTAATTCTGATTTTTTTTTCTGAATTATTATTATTCTTCTCTTTGTTATTATTAATGATTAATTGATAATTAATCTAGCCTTCAAAAGTTGCTCTCAGCTGAGATAGAGTAGTTAGTTAGTTTGAATTTATAATTCTAGTTTAGTTTACTTTTAATAACTATTAAATAGGATTTGATTATATTAGTTAGTTTTAAATATCTCTATAATCAGAAATAAATAAATAAAAAACAAAACCAAAACAGGATAATTTCACTAGGAAAGTAAAAATTTAGAACAAGTAGACTTAGAAACTAATTTTAGATTTGCTTTAAACAGTAATTTAACTTAGGATACATTTTTAATGAATTTTTACATTCTCCTTAAGAGGATAAATTCAGTTGGTAGAAGGACCATAACCTGCGAGGTTTTGCTATTCCAAACACACCGTAAGATGTTCTAAGCAACTTGTGTGGGTATAATCTCTGTAGTTGGCCCAGGTCATAAAATCCGTCCAACAGGACGTTACAGAGATCTTGAAGGAATACACTGAAAAATTTGTAATAGTGTATGTTAATTATATTCTGATTTTTAGTCAGAATAAAGAAGAAAATTTGAGACACCTTAAATTGGTGTTGGAAACCCTGCAAAAAGAGAAGGTGCTGATAAATATGAAAAAGTGTAGTTTCCTGAAAAAAAGAATTGATTTATTTTGGATTCATGGTTTCAGAAGAAGGGTTGAAAATGGATCCAGAGAAGGTGCAATGGATTATGAATTGGACAGTTCCAAGGAATGTGTATGAGGTAAGAAGTTTTCATGGTCTTGCAAGTTTTTATAGAAAATTCATCAAAAAATTTAGTCAAATATGTACACCCATAATAGACACCTTCAGGGGAAGTAGACAACCTTTCAAGTGGATAGAAGAAACTAATAGAAACTTCAAATTGTTGAAGAAGAAGATCAGTGAGAAGCCTATTCTGGATTTACCATTATTTTAGATCTTTTTTCAAGTAGAGAAAGATGCTAGTGGGACATTAATAAGGGTTGTTCTGAGTCAAGAATAGAGACTAGTGGCATACTTAAATGAGAAGTTCAATGAGGAAAAACATAAGTATTCCTCATATGATAAAGAATTGTATGTTGTTGTGCAAGCTCTTTAGAAATGGAGAAATTACATGATGCCCAAGGAGTTTGTGCTATATTCAGATAATCGTGCTTTGCAGTTTATAAATAGTCAACCTAAATTGAATCAGAAACATGCTAAGTGGGTGGAATTTTTGTATAAATTTACCTTTGTGATCAAGCATACAAGTGGAAAATCTAATAAGGTTGATGATGCTTTAAGCAAACTAAATTTGATATTGCAAGAGATTAAGGTTAGTACTTTACGATTTTAAAATTTGGTTAATATGTATAAGGAAGATGTGGATTTGAAGGATGTATATGCAGCCTGTGAGAATCTAGTTGCCCACAATAGAATCCAATGGTTGGACTACATGCTACAAGAAGGATTGTTGTTCAAGAGTAGTAAATTGTGCATTCCTAAATGTTCCATGAGAGTAAATATAATACAAGAAAAAAACAGTGGAGGTTTCTCGAGTCTTTTTTAGACAGGACAAAACATTTGCTCTGGTGAGTGATTTTTATTTTTGGCCAAGAATGCAGCAAGATGTAAAGAAGTTTGTTGAAAAATGTAGGATATGTCAACATGTGAAAGGGGGGAGACAAAATAATGGACTGTATCAACCCCTACCCATTCCAACTAGGCCTTGGGATTCCATCAGTATGTATTTTGTTTTAGGGTTTCCTAGAACTCAGAGGGGCTATGATTCTATTTTTTTGGTAATAGAGAGGTTTTAAAAAATGGATCATTTTATTTATTGTAAGAATACCAATGATGCAACAAATATTACTAATTTGTTCTTTTCAGAAATTGTGAAGTTACATGGTCTACCTTTGAGCATTGTATCAAACAGGGACACCAAATTTGTTGTTCATTTTTGGAGAGCTTTATGGAAGAAATTGGGTAATATGCTTAGTTTTATCTCTGCTTATCATCCTCATATGGATGGTCAGACTGAAGTAGTAAATAGAATCTTGGGAAATATATTAAGAATCATTGTTTATGAGAATCCAAAACAATGGGATTTAGCTCTTTCTCAAGTTGAGTTTGGTTATAATGATTCACCTAATAGGAGTACAGGTATGAGTCCTTTTCATATTGTGTATGGGATGCACCCAAGAGGAGTGTATGAACTCAAAAGCTTGGGAGGACAGGAAAGGAGAAGTGTAGATCGTACAGGGTCTTCACTTAGTGAAATCATGTCATAGTTCCTGCATACATGGGATATTAAAGAATACCCCTAATTTCAGTACATATTGATAATTCCTTACAAAAATCCTTTTATTGATCCCCCCTCCCAATAAATATTTTCAATTTAAAAACCCATATTTTTACAATATATTCCTTATTTTTACTAGAAACCCCTTTTTATAGCCCCTAATACCTATAAACACCCCATACCCTATTCCCCTCCCCCTAATACCTACAATATATTGAACTTACTTCTCACAATTAAAAAACCCCCTTTATGAATGAACGTGATAATATATTGCTCAAGAAGGTGAATTTCGTGTGACAGATGGTGAATATTTTGCATCCAATATGCATGAGCTACACAAAAATGTTAAAAAGAAATTGCAGGAAAGTGCTAGACAGTATAAACAGAGAACAAAATTGAAAAGAACATAAATTAATTTCCAGGTTAGAGATTTAGTAATGGCATATCTTAGAAAGGAGAGGTTTCCTAAGGGGACTTACAATAAAATGAGACTCAAGAATATATGACCTTGTAATATCTTGAGGAATTTTTTTACAAATGCATATGAAATAGAACTTCCTTTTGATCTTCAAATTTCTCCAATTTTTACTTTTTTAGATATATATCCTTTTAAATATTTAGGTGTTCAGACAAAATAAATGATCTCAGGTGAAGATGGTCCATTTGTATATTTTCAAGGACAATTTCTATAGAAAGAACAGCCATAGATCGAAACTATCCTTGACAAAAGAATTTTAAAGAAGACAAGAAACAAAGATTATTTTCAGTATTTGGTCAACTCGAAAGGTCATCCATCTGAAGATGCAGCATGGATGAATGATTTTGAGGTTTCCAAGTATAATGTGAACCCTGAAGAACGATTAAATAATTCTTGTTTTCCCTCGGAGTATGATGCCGGAGCATCAAGTCAAAGCCCTCTATTTTTTTATTGAGCTAAAAATACTATTTTTCTGCTTCCATGTAATCATTCTAGAAGTATAGGATTAGTTATCGGTTCTTGTAGTTTCTTTCATATATAGGATTACTTTGTATGTAATAATGGAAATTTTCCATTGATGTCCTCGAATATTGTAAGAGGTTGATCGAGGATATGTTAGTTGTAGATTTACTTTCTTAGGAGTTCAGATACTGCTTGTTTGGATCTGACAGGTTTGATGGAGTTCTATATTAGTGTTGAATGTAATTAATCAAAGACAATGGTTGTTGATGGAATGAAGAATGTAGTTTTAATCCTCTACATGTATTTGGATAAATGATTCCTTCTTTTCAATAACCCGAAGTATGTTTTAATTCATTGTGTATGAATGGATTGCATGACTTTGTCAAGAATCCTTAGGAGTCACTAAGATGGATATTTTTTCATGCAATGCAATAGGAATGAATTGATTGTTTCACTGATCAATTCGGCTGCAACAATCTGAGTTTAAAAAAGTTGTAACTTTGATAGATCGTACGGTAATGATAGATTCTGCAAGAAATCAATGTCTCATAGGAATTACTGAAAGAGACTTGTAGGAGGAAATTGTCGAAGACCATTCAGGAAAAGTGGGAAGGTACACCCGTAATCTGCACTCCGTAATTGTGGAAAAGTTGTTGCATAAAAATAACTGTGGAATATGAGTTTCCCAAATGAGTGTTGCGAAATAGTTGTTGCAAAATTGAAACGTAATCTCCACGAAGAGATATTAGATCAACGAATCGAAGATCTCATTAAGGAGATCAACGACCAAAAATGATTACACTCGGGGAACTTGAGATAAAGTTAAAACAACCCAAGGAATGCGAAATTCTAATCAAGAAGAGGGAAACTCTTGATTAATATTTGTAAAAGTTTGAGTCAGACAATCTATCAACTTTCAAAGAAGAATATTTTAATCAGGGTTTGTACTAATTAAGATAAGCTAGGCCTGCTAGCTCTTACCTAGAATCAAAGGAACCTGAAACTCTATTGTGAATCACTAGTTAACATTCCCCCTCTAGTACCTATGACAACTTGTTAATCCAGTAGAGTTTGACTTGGTTGTAACCTTATGCCTATTTGACTGTGGCAGAGAGCCAAGGGAAGTTCTCCTTTCCTTAGGGTATACATGCCCAGTGCAGGGGTGGCCTCTTAACAGAAAGAGTATATGTTAAATAGAGTTCCTATGGTTGGGTAGAATATTTCTCTTGTGCGGTGAGTTGATCACAGAAGCTTCATTCAAGATATGTGTTATGTGATGATTTATTATTGTTATGTATCTCCATGTTATTAATGATGGTCTGAATGAATGAGGAGTTACATGATATATATAATAATGAAGAATGTTAATGTCTTGCATATACATTATTTTATGAATATGAAATCCCACCATGTATGTTGTGCTAACTCTGAAGGTGGCTAGTGAATGGGATTTGTAAATTAAGTTACCAAAGAGAAGTCTGCTTGATGATAGCCACACTACAGTTAAAGTAAGTCATGTTTTGGATCATACGATAGTATTTCTCTGTGCATGTAGTATGGTTGCATAGTAAATAGATGATAAGCATGAAAATGCAACTAGATCAATGTATTGGGTGCATAATATGTTCTATTCTGGGTTAAGGGTATACAACGTAGATTGTTGCACAGCAAAATAACTTAGTTCTACACATAAATGTCTTGGCATTAGAAGATGGTATAAAGGGAATAAATCCCCCATGGTCACAATAGACCACGGAGGTCATTAGGGACACCAGAGTATGCTTTCATGCCATTACATAGGTAGTAAGGGAGAGAATAAGGTTTAAATATGTAAATATAACTTTCTACATTAGATAAACCTAGATGAAGAGAACAATGTTATAAGGCAAATGATAAAATCATCTTTGAATTATTGTTTTTTAATAAAAGCATATTTAAATTATTGTATTGAGTTTATTGGTATATGGTTTTAGTTTATAGATTTGATTTCATTAAAAAAAATTGGTGTGGTGAGATAATCATGTTCTATATGTATAACAATAACAATAAAGAGAGGCATCGTTCTTATATATGTGTGTGTGTGTGAGAGAGAGAGAGAGAAATTTGACTCATCCTCATTATTCAAGGAAAACCAAATCACCTAAAATGACCGACTTATGAGTTGTAAGGGAGTAGTCTACTTCCATTCATGTTTGGGTCTTATACCATAAATCTATTTACTCAAAGGAAGATAACTCTTATGGGACTACATGACCAAGTATCCCTTGTGGTTAATAAAGATACCTTGAGTGAGATCATATGCTTTTTAATAGCACTTAACAATAATCGCATGCATGAAACTAGATCTACTTAGGTTGCAATTCAACCTCTTCTCGAAAATAAAATGAGTTTAAGATTTAGAGCAAAATTAAAGAAGTAAATATGCTAATTAATTTTAGTATTATAAGAACTAATATATATAAATGTTTAATTTATAGATTTTATTATACATCATAATATATTTTATTTATAATTTATATTAAATATAATTTTTTTAATAATAAATTAAATACTATATTAAATATTGATAATTTAAAAATTTATGTCCATTGAAATATTTACTTATTTATCCAAAAAAAATCTAAATTTCTTAAAAGTTTATAGTTAATTTATATGTTTATCAGGAAACCCTATATATATATATAAGTAGTAGTTCATAACAGAGGTAGTGATCCAACATGGAAGAAGGTTACTTAGTAAAAGTTAATTTCATTCATTGATGATAGAGGTAGTGATCCAACTTGGAAGAAAGTTACTTAGTATAAGTTAGATCCATTGAATGGAATGGAAATTGACATAATGATTATGATGACGATGATGATTAACATCCGCCAAGACCAACTTCGGTCTATCAGACTTTAAGAAGGACAATACTTGGTTTACTTTTAAATATTGTTCTTGTGCTCAAAAATATTTCCAAGAAGGTTTCCAAGATCACTATATTTATGGCAAGTTAGTAGGTTAGAAAGGTTTGTATTATATAAAATACTATGAAAGTCATATCTAATGTAGGTGTAAGAAGGGAACTCTAAAAGAAAGTGGTTTTCATCATCAATGCTCATAGATTCACATAGATGGAAAACCCTTTCCATGCATGGAGTTTTAGGAATAAACCAAAGCGCTATTTCACTATGGAGTTCATGAGATTTTTTTCTAATATTGGCTATATTAATTTTCTTATGTAGGTTAGTTACTACCGAGAGATACTTCTGATCTTCCAAATTAGGATTAATTACGTCCTTATAGTATCTTAACTACTAAATTTTCCTCAAACCACAATTTCTCTTTAAAATTAGAAGTAATAATATTCTTGACATTATCGATGTTCTAAAAAATGTCATTTTCATCAATGCCCCATTAGTTTAACCAAGCCATTGTATCTTTACACTAACACCGCTTGAGGCGTAGTTGGTTTTGACTTGAATTTAAAGAAATTTTAGGAAGTCTCTTGTTTCCCATGTTATTTATCTTATTCCATGTACATCAGGTACCTAATCATAGTCATGTTCTTAATGGGGGAAAGACCCACTTCTATGAGGATAATAGGATAAGGATTATTGCTTTTAATTTTGAGGTTGTAAGTTATAAACCACTTGTATATTTCCTCAATATTCCTCCAAGATTCTCTAGAAATGATGTACCCCCATACTTCACAAACATACAAGATAACGATGATGACACGATTTTCAAATAGGAACTTCTTTTTATTCCACATGACTGGATTGACTGATTTACAGTTGTTTTCAAGACCAAAATAAGTTTTTCACCCTCCATTAATCCTTTTCTCAATGCTATAGTTTCAATTGAGCTTGTGATAGATATCAATCCTGAGATACTTGTAAGAACTCACTTCCTCTATATTTCTATTACCATAAATAAAATTTCCATAAGTGTATTTCTTATATTTTATAATCATGATTTTTGTCTTGTTGGTGTAATAGTCATACCCATGAACTTAGAGAAAAAATATTTAAGAATTCTTAATTGATTGTCGAGATTAGAAGGACGCCTTGCCATAAGAACAATATCATCAACATAAAGTACGAGGATGATAACTATCCCAACTAAGATTGTATCGATGCAACCTGCTTCTTTTAAACACCTTTCCATCTTATCAATGTAAATGCCAAGAAGGGTAGGGAAGAGGGGGGGACCTTGTTTAACTCCAATATTACAATTTATATCCATTGTCCACCCCTCATTATTCTTAAACTTGGAAATGGCATTTTCGTATAACTTTATCGTGAGAGCTCTCAACTCAAAAGGAACCTTAAGCTCCTCTAGCCTATTCCATAGGTTATTTCTAGGCACTATATTAAAAAAATCTATAAAATCCACAAAGAAACAAAATACGTCAGAATTATTATTACGGAATTCTTATGTAGTTATCCTAATCGTAACGAGGTGGTCCATGGTTAAATGATGCCTCTTAAAACTTGATTGGCCTTTAGCCTGCTTACCTTCCGTTTCTAGCCATTCATTGATCTTCTTTTCTAACATAATACTATATAACTTAGGTAAGAGAGGGCTAATCATAATAGTTCGATATTTACATGGGTCATTTTTATCACTACTTTTGAAAATAAGAATAATGAGGCTTTCAGTCCAAGGCGTAGGAAACCCTTTCTAGACTGCTAGATTAAAGAGTTTGTTGAGGTGTGGGATGAGGGCAAGCCCTCCAATTTTTAATATTCTCACTTGGTAACCTTCAATGTATTGGATTTTCTATTTTCTAATCACTTAACCCCAAAACCTATGTATTCTAATGAGAAAACTTCTTTCATTGGAAGAAGGGCTTGAATGTTATCTTTGATATTTTGGGTCTCATAAAGATTTTTAAGATATGAATTCCAACCTTTTAGAGCAATTTTATTGTCTTCATTTGTATTGTGAGTTAGTATTTTCCTCAGAAATTTCTTATTATACACCTTGGAGAGGTGTAGGTTATTTTCTTTCCTTTTATTTAGATTCAATCCCTTTATTTTCTTTTAATTATGATTTGTAGTGATTTATCTTGTCCATTATTTTTGAATCTGTATTGGCTTTCTTAGTTTTTCTTCTCACATCTTTACACTCTTGATCATACTAAGGGTTGGTTCTACTATCACTCGTTTTAGTCAAGACTTCAATAGATAACTTGTTAATGGACGACGAGAGGGTTGTAGAAAAATTATGGTAGATATTTTCTATATTCTCCAATTTTCTATTTTCTAATGCATGGAAATATTGCATTAGAGGAATTTTGAGCTCTAAAATGCCCCCCCCTAAGGAAATTAATAAAATAATAGTTAAAATAGTAAAATAATAGTTATTAATTTTGGAGGAAGAATGAAAAAAACTACTTTTTTTGTTCGTATTTTTGACATATATCCTTGTTCTTTTACTCAAATTCTAAATGGGAGAGATCGTTGGATGCGAAATTTAATTTCGCATCCAACAGGTACCCACACTGCATACTTTTGATGGACCCCTCTACCCCAAAAACAAGAAATACCTAAAAAAAATGTGATGATGACATCATCATCACGTTTTTTTCAAGAATTTATTATTTTTGGGGTAGCGGGGTCCTTCAAAAGTATGCAGTGTGGGTACTCATTGGATGTGGAATTAAATTCCACATCCAACGAGCTCCCCCACTTGAAATTTGAGTAAAAACGCAGGGATATATGTCGAAAATACGAACAAAAAAAGAAGTTTTCTTTTATGACAAATATGTCAATTCAACCATTATGGTTGACTCATTTTATTGAAATTCTATTGGTTCNCAAAAAAATAAATATTTATAAATAAATTGAGATTTAATTTTAAATTTTTATGTAATATAAAAAAATATTTAGTAAACAAAATAATAAATTTGATTTATTAAACAAAA
>LPNX011221906.1:67596-81388 GCA_001517045.1 Pseudotsuga menziesii
CAGAATTTATGGTTGGTGCATTTTCTTATAAGGCCCGTTTTAGACCCCAAATTTCCTCTAATGAGAGTTATAATTAAAGGTCTATGATCAAAGTCGGGCTCATGGTCATTGAAGATGTTGGGTCAGTGCAAGAAGATGATGGACCTTTTTGGCGCGTTAGATGCAATAGAAACCTGAAAAATCAGGCATCCCTCAACTTACTTGGATTTTTTGAGANCGTGCACGCGTTTTAGTGAAGCAAAACGCGCGCGCGTTTTAGTGAAGCAAAACGCGCGCGCGTTTTTGTCTACTATCCTAATTGGCATGCATGTTGGCAGCCTTGGGATTAGGCTTGGCAGGGTCGGAATTGCTTGGGATGATTTCTATTTTATGGATCAAGCGTGATTGACTTCATTCTACCATTGCACCTAAAAGGTCCATCAACTTCTTGCACACACCCTGTTGAAATCCATTAATCTATTGTATAGAGGGATATCATATATAACATAATATACCACACTACTACCAATTCCATGGATACAAGTAATTCAGCTAGAGTTTGGCCATTTTGTCAGACCGTTGCAAATGATAAAGATCTTGAGAACTACAAAATTTTATCAGTTCGGAACATAATAAATTTTCACCTGTATCTTTGGAACGTATTTTATACATATTAGCTAGCTCAAGGTCTTTGTATAACCAAAGAGGATGAGGGTTGGAATAAATTTTTAAAAGACTACCTTGGTTAGTGGAAGTTCGAGCATTGAACTCACCCATCAAAATGATATTTCCTTCCTAATTCCTTGAACTAGAAATGTCATGTTTTAGACCATTATAAGGACAATTTTTATCTAAATTGTTTTTTTATAGAAGTTGGAATTAATAGGGGGGAAATGGCAAATGGCTATGTAGGTTTTTTCATCATTAATGTTTGTAATCTCTAACAAAATAATTTGGTTGTAAGGGCCTTTCTTATAAATCATAACATGAGGGGATATGTTCTTCCTAATTTAGGAGTCTATACCCCCAATGCCTCTACAACATGAACGTTTATTCCATATTGACCATAGGAAATATCCATCAATATCAAGGACCTTGGACTCCTAGTATTCCCAAGTTTCAACCAATAATATAATATAATTTTCGCTCAGGATCCAACTTAACTTAGGGCCTTTACTCCATGGAAATCCTTGACGGTTTCAGGAGAAGATTTGGAGTGTGTCAAATTGCTATTTATTACTATCATTTTGGTTTCCATCTCTAATAACAGATTTCATGTTTATGATTAACGCCCATTTTTCCTCCTTCCTAGCTTATTTTACCTTTTGGAGCTCCTTTCTTAATTCGTCATATTCCTCTAGAATGAGGTCTTCATTATCAATATCCCCAAGCATTTTAAACTT
This sequence comes from Pseudotsuga menziesii, assembly GCA_001517045.1. NCBI lineage: Eukaryota > Viridiplantae > Streptophyta > Pinopsida > Pinales > Pinaceae > Pseudotsuga > Pseudotsuga menziesii. The sequence goes on from LPNX011221906.1 coordinate 68,979, forward strand.
GATTTCTTACTAAGTATGTTATATTTTTGTTCGGTAGAGCTAACCTTAACCCGTATTAGTCGTTCTTTATTTTCAATTAATTTCCTCAACCTATTTTCTTTTATGAGACACGTAGTTTCAATTTCTAACCTATTGTGAAGTTCTATTTTGACAATGGCAAAGTATCATCTTATGCCTTCTCTTTTAAAGCAAAAGGTATGAAGTTTAAAGCTCTTTTGTTATGCTCATAGTCTAAGGCTATGAGCTTATTGGTTTCTTCTATAATGGGTTTGATATCTATTTTACCTTCTATATTATTTAGGGTTAGGTTACGGTTAACTTGTTCCTCTAATTCTTTCCTTTAACTTAATATTTTCTATCTCTCCTTGTTTGAATTTTTTTGAATTTCCATTGCATGTAGTCTAGTCTCCATTATCTCTATCTTGTTCTCCAATTTTTTTTATCTTATGTACCAAATTTCAAATAGAAATTTAAATGAGAGCATGGCAAATGTCCAATTTTCACATTTTTCACATCAAAATAGACCATGACCAAATGTGCATTTTCCACATCAAAATAAAGGGTCCTTTTCATTCGTTTATATGTTTGAGAACAAAGCAATATCTTATTCATTCATCCTTGTTCTTTAGGGTTGATGATATATGAAAACTTATAATATAAAATAAAAACATTGTTAAATTTTATGATGGTTTATTATTAAGATGTTTGGTATGAAGTTTTAATTTAATTAAATTGTAAGCATAAAATATAAAAAGTGATTAAAACTAACTCGTGAAGACGAGTCAAGATGGATTGGATTCTCTTGACTCAAGATCGATCAAATTATCTTCATAGTGATTAAATGAGCATTTATCAATATAGAAACCTAATCTATCCACTGGAATTTTTCTACATTTATTTTGTGGAATAATTTGCCTTTTGTCTATCATTCTTGGTGAATGAAAGCTATCCTAATTACCAATCAACTATGGCTCGCTTATGCTTGTTGTGCCGATTTTCTTTATGGTAAATTTATGCAATTCGATTGACTTCTAACAACGACAGGTCAATCCAATTATCAAATGGTGGAAAGTTAATGTACAATCAAAATCGTAGTGTATGTATAGTTGAAAACCTTTTTATTTATTTATGATATAAAACAAAACGAGTGACGTAGCCAACCATTTTGTTAATCGTCCATCTTATTTAATAATAGACAAGATAAGACTTGATGGTTAATCCAGGTTCATTTGATGATTCCTTGAAAAATTTCGTTGCTTTTAACGATTCACGTTTTTTTTTGTCGTTCCATTCACTTTCTGCAATTATATTGGCCAGTCTCGTTAATCTCTTTATAATTATATTGGCAAGTCTGCAAGCACACGAAGTCTAATAGTTCTTTGTCTCTTCATGGTGACTAAGTTGAGTCAACAGGATGGGCCTTTGTTTCTTTCAACTGTCTAACCGACGGCCTTTCCCAAACACAAGAGTCAAGACTGACTGGATTCTAAGTCAAGACGAGTCGAGCAGAGGTGTGCAATCTAAGTAAAGATGGATTGGATTCTCTTCATCATGAAGAAACGTGCATCTGTGAATACAGACTAATCCACTACCATTTTTTCTATGAGTAATTTGTATATTCTCAATCATTCTCTTTTGAAGGTCTCGTCGCAAACAGACAGTCAAAAAGTAAAAAGTATTTGGTTGTCTGTCTCTTCATGGAGATTAGGGTTTTTCGTATACTCTTCTAAAAAAATTAGTCAAAAAGTAGTGGACTATCTGTCTCTTCAGGGTGACCAAGTTAAGTGAACAGTAGTCAACACCAGTCAATAGGGTTGGCCCTTATTTCCTTTCAACCGGCTCATGCACGGCCTTCACCAAGCACATCTCCAGCTCAAGTTTATTTATCATGGTGAGTGGTGACTCAGTTAAGTCAGGAGTAGTCAATAGAGTGGGCCCAACCTATCAGAACTGCCAATCAGCCATGGCTAGTTTATGCCTGCTTCCATCCTTCCAATCCAAAGTGGTCAGAGCTTTTTCCTCCACTTGAAAACCCATGTGGTTGAAATGAATTATGTAACGGATTCAATGTAGTTACTAAACTTAATTTCTCTACAATTTTTTCATTGAATGGAGTTTAAAATAGATTAATTTTAAAGAGCAAAATTTTGTCAATTAACTATTTTTTGGGTTGTTTTTAGAAAAATGACTTATTTATTTGATTATTATTATAAAATACATTTTTTTATTGTAATATTCTTCCATGTTAACAATTTTCAATAATAAATTGTATGTTTTATTGATGTGGAACTCATTTGCTTATAATCTACTCAAATACAAATAATAATAATAATTTGAATATACCAAAAAATTAGTTGGTTTGATAAAAATAAAATAAATATCAAAACATAATAAAAATATGTCAGCTTGATAAGCCAAATAATTTTTTATTATATATATACCAAAATAAACCAAAGATTTATAGATAATTTGGTCTCCATTGAGATGGTAGAGAATTTGGTCTCCATTGAGATGGTAGAGAATTTGGGATTGAAGAGGATGAAACACCCCACTCCTCATAAAGTGTCCTGGTTGGAGAAAGGACATCAACTCTTTGTGAGTGACAAATGCAATGTGGATTTTCAAATTGGTACTTATAAAGATGTGGTATTATGTGATATAATTCCTATGTATGTATGCCATATATTACTAGGGAGGCCATGGCAATATGATAGAAAATTCGTCCGTAATGGAAGGAAAAACACTTACTCTCTAGAAAAGGATGGAAGGAAGAATACATTGTTACCTTTGAAAGATGAAGCAAACCAAGAAGAATCAGGACCCAATATTTTGTCGATGACTAGGAAGGAACTGTTACAAGAATTCAAGAAAGAAGAAGAACTATATTTTCCCCTTATTGGAAAACCATTGGTAATTTTAACTTCTACAAAACTAGATGATTTTCCTACTAAAGTTAAAATCTTGCTTCATCATTATGCTGATATGATTTTGGGTGAGTTACCAAATGCTTTAACTCATGTGAGAAGTATTAGTCATCACAATGACTTAATACCTGGTGAAAGTTTACCTAATAAGGAATCCTACAGACTGACTCCTTAAGAGAGTGAAGAGATCAAACAACAGGTACATGAGCTATTGGAAAAAGGTTTGGTGAAAGAAAGTTTGAGTCCTTGTTTAGTACCCATTGTGCTTATCCCAAAGAAGAATGGTGGATGGAGTATGTGCACTGAATCCTAAGAAGTCAACAAGATCACTATCGGGTACATATTTCCCTTACCCCACTTTGATGATTTGATGGATTTTCTAAGCGGTTCAAAATATTTTTCAAATTTAGATTTGAAAAGTGGTTATCATCAAATAAGAATAAGGGGAGGGGATGAATCTAATACTACATTCAAGACTAATAATGGATTGTGTGAATGATTAGTAATTCCATTTCGGGTTACTACTGCACCTAACACTTTTATGAGATTGATGAATGAGATCTTGAAGGAATACACTGGAAAATTTGTAATAGTGTATCTTAATTATATTCTGATTTTTAGTCAAAATAAAGAAGAAAATTTTAGACACCTTCAATTGGTGTTGGAAACCCTGAAAAAAGAGAAGGTGTTGATAAATATGAAAAAGTGTAGTTTTCTGATCAGAAAGAATTGATTTATTTTGGATTCGTGGTTTCAGAAGAAGGGTTGAAAATGGATCCAGAGAAGGTGCAGTGGATTATGAATTGGAAAACTCCAAGGAATGCGTATGAGGTAAGAAGTTTTCATGGTCTTGCAAGTTTTTATAGAAAATTCATCAAAAAAATTTAGTCAAATTTGTGCACCTACAATAGACACCTTCAGGGGAAGTAGATAACTTTTCAAGTGGACAGAAGAAACTAATAGAAATTTCAAATTGTTGAAGAAGAAGATCACTGAGAAGCCTATTCTGGATTTACCATTTTTTAGAAATTTTTTCAAGTAGAGACAGATGCTAGTGGGACATTAATAGGGGTTGTTTTGAGTCAAGAATAGAGACCAATAGCATACTTCAATGATAAGTTAAATGAGGAAAAACATAAGTATTCCTCATATGATAAAGAATTGTATAACGAGTTTGTGCTATATTCAAATAATCATGCTTTGCAGTTTATAAATAGTCAACCTAAATTGAATCAGAAACATGCTAAGTGGGTGGAATTTTTGCAGAACATTACCTTTGTGATCAAGCATACAAGTGGAAAATATAATAAGGTTGATGATGCCTTAAGCAAAGTAAATTTGATATTGCAAGAGATTAAGGTCAATACTTTGAGATTTTAAAATTTGGTTAATATGTATAAAGAAGATGTCGATTTCAAGGATGTATATGCAGCCTGTAAGAATCCAGCTGCCCACAATAGAATCCAATGGTTGGACTACATGATACAAGAAGGATTGTTGTTCAAGAGTAGTAAATTGTGGATTCCTAAATGTTCCATGAGAGTAAATATAATACAAGAAAAAAATAGTGGAGGTTTCTCGAGTCATTTTAGACACGACAAAACATTTGCTCAGGTGAGTGGTTTTTATTTTTAGCCAGGAATGCAGCAAGATGTAAAGAAGTTTGTGGAAAAATGCAGGATATGTCAACATGTGGAAGGGAGGAGACAAAATAATGGACTGTATCAACGCCTACCTATTCCAATTAGGCCTTTGGATTCCATTAGTATGTATTTTGTTCTAGGGTTTCCTAGAACTCAGAGGGGGTATGATTCTATTTGTGTGGTAATAGAGAGGTTTTACAAAATGGATCATTTTATTTATTGTAAGAAGACCAATGATGCAAAAAATATTACTAATTTGTTCTTTTCAGAAATTGTGAAGTTACACGGTCTACCTTTGAGCATTGTATCAGACATGGACACCAAATTTGTTGTTCATTTTTGGAGAGCTTTATGGAAGAAATTGGGTAATATGCTTAGTTTTAGCTCAACTTATCATCCTCACATGGATGGTCAGAATGAAGTAGTAAATAGGATCTTGGGAAATATATTGAGAATCATTGTTTATGAGAATCCAAAACAATGGGATTTAGCTCTTTCTCAAGTGGAGTTTGCTTACAATGATTCGCCTAATAGGAGTACAGGTATGAGTCCTTTTCAGATTGTGTATTGGATGCACCCAATAGGAGTGTATGAACTCAGAAGCTTGGGAGGACAAGAACGGAGATGTGCAGATGGCACGGGTTCTTCACTTAGTGAAACCATGTCATAGTGCCTTCATACATGGGATATTAAAGAATACCCCTAATTTCAGTACATATTGATAATTAATTACAAAATTCCTTTTTTGAGCCCCCCTCCCAATAAATATTTCCAATTAAAAAAACCATATTTTTACAATATATTCCTTATTTTTACTAGAAACCCCTTTTTATAGCCCCTAATACCTATAAACCCCCCAATACCTACAATATATTGAACTTACTTTTCACAATTTAAAAACCCCCTTTATGAATGAACGTGATAATATATTGCTCAAGAAGGTGAATCCCCTATGGCAGATGGTGAATATTTTGCATCCAGTATGCATGAGCTACAGGAAAATGTTAAAAAGAAATTGCAGGAAACTGCTCGACAGTATAAAAAGAGAACAAAATTGAAAAGAAGGGAAATTAATTTCCAGGTTAGAGATTTAGTAATGGCATATCTTAGAAAGGAGAGGTTTCCTAAGGGGACTTACAATAAAATGAGACTCAAGAATATAGGACCTTGTAAAATTTTGAGGAATTTTTTTGCAAATCCATATGAAATAGAACTTCCTTTTGATCTTCAAATTTCTCCAATTTTTCCTTTTTTAGATATATATCCTTTTAAATATTAAGGTGTTCAGACAAAATAAATGATCTCAGGTGAAGATGGCCCATTTGTATATTTTCAAGGACAATTTCTACAGAAATAACAGACACAGATCGAAACTATCCTTGACAAAAGAATTTTAAAGAAGACAAGAAACAAATATTATTTTCAATATCTGGTCAACTCGAAAGGTCATATTTATGAAGATACAACATGGATGAATGATTTTGAGGTTTCCAAGTACAATGTGAACCCTGAAGAACTATTGAATAATTCTTGTTTTCCCTCGGAGTATGATGCGGGAGCATCAAGTCAAAGTCCTCTATTTTTTATCGAGCAGGAAATACTATTTTTTCTGCTTCCATGTAATCATTCTAGAAGTATAGGATTAGTTATCGGTTCTTGTAGTTCCTTTCATATATAGGATTAGTTTGGATGTAATAATGGAAATTTTCCATGGATTTCCTTGAATATTCTAAGAGGTTGATCGATGATATGTTAGTTGTAGATTTACTTTCTTAGGAGTTCAGATACTGCTTGTTTGGATCTGACAGATTTGATGGAGTTCTATATTAGTGCTGAATGTAATTAATCAAAGACAGTGGTTGTTGATGGAATGAAGAACGTAGTTTTAATCCTTTGTACGTATTCAGATATATGATGCCTTCTTTTCAATAACTCGAAGTATGTTTAATTTGTTGTGTATGAATGGATTGCATGACTTTGTCAAGAATCCTTAGGAGTCACTAAGATTGATATTTATTCATGCAATGCAACAAGAATGAATTGATCGTTTCACTAATCAATTCAGCTGCAACAATGTGAGTTAAAAAAAGTTGTAAGTTTGATAGATTGTATAGTAGTGATAGATTCTGCAAGACATCAACAGCTCACAGGAATTACTGAAAGAGACCTAGAGGAGGAAATTGTGGAAGACCATTTTGGGAAAAGTGGGAAGGCACACTCGCAATCCGCACTCCATAATTACGGAAAAGCTATTGCATAAAAATAACTACGAAATATGAGTTGCGGAAATTAGTGTTGTGGAATAGTTGTTGCAGAATTGAAAAGTAATCTCCATGAAGAGATATTAGATCAACGAATCGAAGATCTTGTTAAGGAGATCAATGACCAAAAGTGATTACACTCAAGGAACTTGAGCTAAAGTTAAAACAACCCAGGGGATGTGAAATTCTAATTAAGAAGAGGGAAACTCTTGAAATTAATATTTGTAAAAGTTTGAGTCAAACAATCTATCAACTTTCAAAGAAGAAGATTTTAATCAAGGTTTGTACTGATTAAGATAAGCTAGGCTTGCTAGCTCTTACATGGAATTAAAGGAACCTGAAACTCTATGGTGAATCACTAGTTAACATTCCCCCTCTAGTACCTATGACAACTTGTTAACCCAGTAGAGTTTGACTTGGTTGTAACCTTATGCCTATTTGACTGTGGCAAAGAGCCAAGGGAAGTTCCCCTTTCCTTAGGGTATACATGCCCAGTGCAAGGGTGGCCTCTTAACAGAAAGAGTATATGCTAAATAGAGTTCCTATGGTTGGGTGGAATATTTCTCTTACGCAGTGAATTGATTAAACAAGCTTCATTCAAGATATGTGTTATGTGATATTTTATTATTGTTATGTATCTCCGTGGTATTAATGATGGTCTGAATGAATGAGTAGTTACATGATATATTTAATAATGAAGACTGTTAATGTCTTGCGTATACATTATTTTATGAATATGAAATCCCACCATGTATGTCGTGCTAACTCTGAAAGTGGCTAGTGAATGGACTTTGCAAGTTAAGTTACCAAAGAGAAGTCTGCTTGATGATAGGCACACTACAGTTAAAGTAAGTCATGTTTTTTATCATACGATAGTATTTCTCTAAGCATGTAGTATGGTTGCACAGTAAATAGATGATAAGCATGAAAATGAAACTAGATCAATGTATTGGGTGCATAATATATTTTGTTGTGGGTTAAGGGTATACAACGTAGATTGTTGCGCAGCAAAATAACTCAGTTCTACATAGAAATGTCTTGACATTAGAAGATTGTAGTGCCCCATATTTTGACTCAGGCATATTTATCACTCAAACTTTTTACACTGTATTTACTTATTATATATGGACTCAACTATACTTCATAAACTATATTTTGGCATGTTATATGTGATTATTTGCTGATGTTATGATGTTATCAGGATTATGCTCTAATTATAATATTATGATGTTATCACGCTTATATTTATGCTTTTATTATGATGTTACGATGATTAACATTCCTATGTAGATGCTTTGATTATGATGTTACAACGATTAACATGCCTATGTAGATGCTTTGAGTATGATGTTATGATGATTATCATTTATATGAAATTATTGTGCTTATGCGATTACCATGCAGTAGTCATCATCAGATTCATTTATTTCATAACAAAAACATATATTTGATTGTAATCCTTGATATGATGTGATATGTATGATGTGGTACATGGGCACCCATCCATGATGCGATTGATTTTATGATTTTATGTGATGAAAGGAAATAATGTTGATAATATGGACCAGCTATTGATTTAATATTGTTATGAATGCATGTTTGCATAGTGCTAACCTGCAGGGTACAAGGGCTATGTGATAGCCAAGTGTGTGATGCAAAGTATGACTTAATACATATCTTGAAGAGAGCCTTAATTGCCAAGTGATGGTACAATGACACGTACCAATAAAGTCGATAGTAATGCAGTGTGGTTTGATGGAGTATATACCCAGTATGTTGAGAGGGATGGATGTATTTCCCACCCTATGTCACTTTGATACCCGAGGTCGTGGGAGGGCAGTACTGAGACATGCTCCCCAAGTTGTTGTGATGACGATGGTCGGATTCCTGCTAGGAGAAGCTAGGTCCACTAGTTAGTCGATGCTACCGCTCTCAGGTTCTGTGTGGGAAGGTCAGTACAGCTGGCATCCACTTTGTACTAGCAGAGGAAGGAAAGGGAGGATGCGGACATAGGTTAGGATGGTTTGACATATTAGTTATTATTGTTGAGTGTTGGACATTTATGATACCGGATTAGTGATGGTAGGTACCAATCTTAACTGATTGATTAATAAGAACATAACTGTTAAATAACTCTGAATGTCAAACAAATCATATTATATCTGTATATTTGTCTTGTTGCGTCAAATATTATTTGTATCAGCTAGAAATTAGGTGTTTTGGTTATAGTACATGTGCAGCCTATGCATGTACTGGCCATGCATGCACACCTCACACATGCACGCTAGTATGAAATATTAATTGAAAAACATTAACCTTGGATAGTTGGATGGGTTAACTAAGTAATTGTGATTTATTTAAACCTGTAAATGTACCTTATTTATTAAGAATCAATGTGCGAGGGGACTTAACAATAAACATAAACATGTCGATGTTATCATTTCAATCAATTAATAATAATACTAAAATTAATTATTTATTGATTAATAATATTAATTATTATTTTATTTCAGTTATTATTATCTATTATTATTATTGTATATTATTAGTGTTTATTATTAAGTACTTATTATTAAGTTATTAATAACATATAATAATTGACAATGCTATTATTACCATTATTTTACCATTCTGCATAAAACTTAAACAAACAATATTGGTGTAATTTTATGACAGTTGGTTATGTTTTAAATTTAACACGTTCAATTCAATAGGATAAGCATTTAGTAATTTCCCACCATCTCATCAAGGGTGAAGAATTGTACAATTCAAGCAACTTTATTTACGTACAACAAATGTCTTAAATAATCTGAACTGGTTGGACTGCCCAAGAAAAGAACTAAATAATACTTATTATTTTAAATATGAAGGAGGCAGTGGAAGAAGGGAAGGCGGTGGAAGAAAGGAGGGCAAGGAGGTATAAGGAGAGGGATCGAATGGTTGAAGGGGGGATTTTTGGAGAGTATTTTGGGAGAGAATTTTTACAGAAGAAGGGAGGAAAGAAGGGGTTGGAATAGAGGGGGAAGAAAACTGGAGGAGGGGGTTAACTCCAGAGGAGGAATTACACTCGAGAACAAGGAAGTTTCTATCAGGTTTATCGGCACGTGGGCTCGGGGGCTAGGAAACCCATCGGTTTCCTAGGGCTAGCAGGTTCAACACTAGTCGATAGGGTGGATCATCCGAATTGGCATCAAGGCTTAGACGAGGCTCAAACAAGGGAGAGGCAAGGCTACAGGAGTAAGGATTTAGGGACTATCTTCAACTTGCTTAAAGTTCAGGTATTTTTCGGTGTAACCCTCTCATTAATGCACAAATAAATGAATCCTGAAAATCAGAATAAGAATAAATGTCATTTTGTTGTTACATATTTGGACTTAGTGCTCTACCCGGCAAGCAAAGCACTACAGATGGTATCAGAGCCCTAGGTTCTAAAACTGGAACCTAAAGGGGCCCTCTAGGAGAAAAATAAAAATTATATGGAAGATAAATCAAAACTAAAATTTTACACACTATAAAATAAATAAATTGATATATAGTGTTTCTGTAAATTGAAGATTTATTACACAAGTAGAAATAGGTTCTAAGTTACAACACACAGAATGAGTGAATATTTTGAGGAAAAAATTATCCTAAAGACCATAACCTGAATGCTAGTAGCATACCTAGCATTCTCTTCTGTGCAGAACCCTCTTCTTTCATAACCTGAATCAAAAAAAAAAAAAATTACCTGCAGAACCCTCTTCTTTCATAATTGTAATTTGTATAAAACTTTAAACAAAATGAAAATTTCTACGACAGAATTCAAGAAATTTACATGCTTCCTCGGAAAAATAAAAATAAAAATAAAAAATTTTGATGCCTGAAAGTTTCTTCCTGCCAATTTTTTTTTCATCATTCAACGCCATTCTTACTCAGCAAATCAAACAAGGAAGCACTGGCAGCAAAAATCTGTCACAAACATAGAGATAAAATGTTCCAGATTATCTCTTAGGTTTAAAAAAAATAAAAAAAATAAAAAATATATATATATACATATAATCCGCCAGAAAGGGACTCCATGTTTATCATTCTCCTTAAGCCTTGGATGAATTTGCATGATACCCCTCATGCATGCATATAGCCACCTGAGCTCCTCAAGTGCGGGATTCCTAAACAAGGGAAACTGATCTAAAACAGAATACACAACGTCAATTACAGGGAAGTAGTTACTCAATCCTGCAATCTCCAAACCGAGAGTCCTAATCATTATTCTGTTAGCAGGCGATATCTCGGCTTCAGACCGAAACACAACTCTGAGAAATCCATTCTGGGGGACAAACTTGATTTGTTTTGAGGACCCACCATTTTCATTGGCATCCTCCTCAGATCTGAATGCATTGAATCCTAGATAGCCATCACCTACCCCACCCACAAAATGAAAGCACGAAAACACTTGTTTTCCCCCTTTCCATTCAGAATCCTTTCCTACTTTAATACCAAACATATGGGTGGATCTATACATGTTCCATGGATTGGATCGATGCAAGGCAGCTGCAGCTCTGAAGATGGCCTTGATGAAAGCACCGCTAATTCCCTCTATCTTCATCAATGAACTTCCGGAGCCTGCTCCTTGTCCTGCTGTTGATCCAAACTGTTGTTGAAATAACCCAAAAATCTCTTTCAAATGTGCATCCATCCTTCTAACAGTGTGGATGACTCTCAAATCCAACTTTTCTTCCAATCATAAATGATTGTATTTAGCCTATCAGTCACATAGTGTTTGATGGGTATTTAGCGTATTCAGGACTATAATCCTTGAAGAATCTGTGAGAAAGAATACAAAATGATGTTGCATCATTGGAATATACAGTGAAACCCCTCAAACCCCATAAAATGGGCCCTGTCATTCCCGGTGCTCTTCAAATCGTTGCTAATTCACATGAGTGTATCCACCACCACATCCATAGAACCACGCATTATTGCACACTCTCTATTGTCAGGAAGCGCACAGAGGTCTCTAAGTGCGCGCAGAGCCCACGCGATGTTCATGCTGTTTCTGTCACCTTCTCAAATGAAGTCAAGCAACACGTCGAATGTGATGCTGTTGGCATCGAGAGCGTCGGGTAGTACAATGCTGAGCACCGACGTTGAGTGCTCTCACCTGCCATTGAAATCCATTCAGCCTTGACAATGGAAGAAAGAAAAAAAATTGTTGCAAAATGAAATCTATTTGGAGGGGCAACAAGTTTTGGTAATCCTTCCTTCAGTTTTGGGCTCTTGGAGGACTGGCGCATAAGCTTCATGCAGCATGAGCATCATGCGATTGTCCACATGGCCTTCATGCAGGGATGGCTTGGTACAGGTGCTCGTAGTGATAGGTTAGGGTAAATTTAGTGTCGAGAGCACTAAGGGAGAGCCCAGCCAACTATCCCACAACGCGTCCACTTGGTATCTTCTTGTTTAAACATGTGCAATCACCTTTAGGTTAGGGTCTGTTAGCAATCACGGAGTTTATGATTTGAATTTCTTAATATATATAATGAGTATATATATATATATATATATATATGTATGTATATATATATGTATATATATATATATAT
>LPNX011221906.1:82367-132419 GCA_001517045.1 Pseudotsuga menziesii
ACTCAAATTAGAAGCTACGATTTATGTTCATATATTGAAATTTATACTTGCTATTAAATATATATGTTGATAATAATATAAAATGGGTGTTTAGTTCTATTATAATACAAAAAAAATTCACTCTTTCTTATAAATTACTCAAATTATTTTGCTCAAGTATTGGTTAGTTTCAATTTTGGTTAAAAGTGTCCACTTATTTTGTATATGTAGGTAAGACACATAGTATATCTAAATGCTCCAATATTACTCATTCGATCCCAAATTTGTATATCCATGCTGTATGGAAACTATGAATATAATTGTTATTTAACTCGACATAAAAATATCTGTTAATTAACCTTGTCTTTTATATTCATTTAAATTTTATGTTTTTGACTTTCTCATTTAAATTGCAAGTTCAGCTCCCCCAAATATTAATTAGTTGGGGATAACATTTAAATGGTAAATGTTGGGAGTTGAATGTTAATTGTAAACCTAAAAATATAGATAACATTAAAATTTAGATATAGTAACATTAGTTAGTCTATGTTATTGGAAATTCAAGTATTAAACTTAAGGCATTACCAAGACTTTGACTAATAGTCGAAAAGGCGAGATGGATGTGAAATAAGAAAAATAAGACACTGTTGAGACTAGCATTATGAGCTGAACATTAAGGCATAGATTAAACCCCAAGACGAAATCATTTAATGAAAGTGACTATGCAAGTTTTACGCAAATATTGACAATTTGTCTCTATGCATAAATATAAGCATTGCATAACTAAATTTTATCTCTGCAATTATTAGATTGAGATAATAATGGCATAATGTTGTTGAATATGCCAAGATCGATCATGGTAACAACACACAGAGGTCGAGGTCGAGGTCAGACACCCTCACCGCCATCATAGGCCCCGCCATCGACACCACCAAGGACAACCTCCAGTCCTGAGATGGAGGTGATACTGAGATCCTTGGAAACCATCATGGCCACACTAAACAGGCAGTCGGAGAGGATTGTAGAGGTAGAAACCACACAGGTGAGCCGAGAAAACTCTAAGAGGGCACAGGCCCCAAGGCAAGAACCGCTTCAGGATATTTCTAGAGAGCTGCAGAAGATCAAAATTCCTGAGTTCTCAGGAGGACGACCGGGTAAGCACGCTGAAGCATGGCTCGAGGGTATGAAGAGGTGCTTTGTACTAAATGAGTATACCTCAAGTTCCAAGGCTAGAATGGCCATATTTCAACTAAAGGGTGATGCCCTAAATTGGTGATCAGACCTCGAGAAACAATTGCATCTTACTCCTTTGTCTGTTTCATGGGATTTATTCGAGGAGACGTTCAACATGAAGTATCTTCCGGCTTATTACAGAGAACAACAGGCGGGTTCCTTTCATGATTTGGTACAGGGAAACATGATGGTGGAAGAGTATGAAGCTCGATTCATGGAACTGGTAAAGTATGTTCCATACTTGGACTCGGATGATCAACAGGTGGAGCGATTTGTGTATGGACTCAACTACAAGATTAGGGCTGCAGTACGGATGTGGAAGCCATCTTCAGTTGCCATGGCAGTTGAGTATGCTTGTTATGCTAAGGATATGTTAGATGCAAAGGGAGGAAGCAAGTTGATAGGATCCAATCAGTATGTTATAGGGAAGGCCCCACAACCATACTTCAGAGGAGGACAATCCAGACCTCCTCCTTATGGTAATAGGTTCACCGCGAGAGGTAACACTTCAGTTAACTCTGTATCGTAGGCTTCGTCAACAAACGGGGGGAATCAAGGATGAACACAGGGCAATTCCTATAGAGGATCAGGAGGTTTTATAGGATCTAGGGGAAGGAACACATCCCAGAGGACTCCTCCCAGCAACATGCAAGCACCACCTAATGTCTCTTGTTGGGGATGTGGAGGTCCTCATTTTTAGAGGGATTGTCCTAAGGGGTAGACCAGCAGTAGGAAGAAGGAACGAAAAGCATCCATGGGAAATTCTGATAACACTCATCGGATTCATGCATCTGTTCACAACCACCATGCAGAACATCAGTCCACCGTAGTAGAATCCACTGGTAAAGTAAACAATGTCAAACTTAAAATTTTATTTAATCCTGGTGCAACAAATAGTTTTATTTCACCATATGCATTAGATAAATGTGGGTTGGCAACCTGCGAGCATGATGATTTTGAATCAGTCGAGATTGCTTCAGGGGTTAAACAAGCAATAGATATTAAGGTAAGGGGGTGTCAAGTTGACTTAGGAGTATGCACCACTAAGTTGGATGCTTATGTCACCAATTTGGGCACCTATGACCTCATTGTCGGCATGGATTGGTTAGAAGACCATAGAGATTTCATGGATTGCTATGCAAAGAAAGTATTGTGCCTTGATGATGAGGGTCAAGCAATTCAAATCCAAGGTCAAAAGAGGAAAATATCCCTCTGTTTCATCTCCGTGGTGAAAGCTAAAAGGTGTTTAAGACAAGGATGTCAGTTGTTTGTAGTTGAGACGGTGAGTGATAGTAAAAGACCTTCCTTGAATTCTTACCCAGTATTATCTGAGTTCAAGGATGTCTTTCCAAAAGAACTTCCACAACTACCTCCAGAACGAGAGCTTGATTTCACGATCGAACTGAAACCCGGTGCGGAGCCAATCTCAAAGACTCCTTATAGAATGACAACCCCTAAGCTTTGAGAGTTACAGATCCAGTTAAAAGAGTTGCTAGACTTGGGACTAATTAGACCTAGGATCTCACCATGGGGAGCACCAGTGATCTTTGTTAAGAAGAAGGATGGATCTTTGCGACTGTGCATAGATTATAGGGATCTGAACAAAGCCACAGTGAAGAACAGGTATCCTATACCAAGAATCGATGACCTATTTGATCAGATGAAAGGTGCATCAGTCTTCTCTAAGATTGATTTGCAGTCGGGGTATCACCAGCTTAGGATTAAAGAAAATTTGACATTTCTAAGACTGCTTTTCGAACTCGATTTAAGCATTATGAGTTCGTAGTAGTACCATTTGGTTTGACCAATGCTCCAGCAGTATTCATGAGCCTCATGAATAGTGTCTTTCGAAATTACTTGGACCACTTTGTTCAGGTATTCTTAGATGACATTCTTATATATTCTAAGAATGAGAAGGAGCACGAGGAGCACTTGAGGTTAGTCTTAACTTGCTTAACGGAACATAAACTATTTGGTAAATTGTCAAAGTGTTCTTTCTTCCAAAAGGAGATTCACTACTTAGGGCATATCATCTCTGGAGAAGGGATCTCAGTGGACCCAGAAAAGGTGAAGGCCATTGAGGATTGGATAATTCCAAAGAATGCGCATGAGGTGCATAGCTTCATGGGATTAGCAGAGTATTACCGAAGATTTGTGGAAGAATTCTCCAAGATTGCAAAACCCATCACCACCTTGTAGCGAAAGGGAATCCGATATGAGTGGACCAATAAATGTGATGTCGCTTTTGCTGAATTAAAGAGATTGCTGACAAGTGCACCAATCTTATGGGTACCAGACATGGATAAAGACTTCATGGTATGTATCGATGCCTCGAAGCAAGGGTTAGGAGCAGTGCTAATGCAGGAAGGTGGGGTAATAGCTTATGCATCTCGTAAGTTGAAGCCTCATGAGGAACAATATGCCACACATGATCTGGAATTGGAAGTAGTAATGCTGGCACTAAAATTATGGAGACACTAACTGGTTGGCAGAAGTTTCACACTTAAAACAGATCATCAAAGTTTGCAGTATATTTTTACACAAAGGGATCTAAATGCAAGGCAACGACGATGGAGTGAGTTCATGACTGAGTATGACTTTGGTATCTCATATATCAAAGGAAAGGAGAATTTGGTGGCAGACGCTCTAAGTTGAAGGCCGAGGATTTTCTCCTTAATCCCCTTGAGAGTGGATTTGAAGGAGAAAGTGCTCGAAGAAATCTTGGAAGATGGTTAGTATATTAAGGTAACCTCAAATATTCAGAGTGGGAAGAAGTTTGAGTCGAATTATTATGGGTACCATATTGAGGAAGATGGGTTGCTGCGGTACCAAGGGAGGATGTATATCCCTAAAGAAGGTGATCTCAGGGAAGCAATCCTTAGTGAGGCCCATAGGGCACATTATTGTGCGCACCCTGGAGTGAAGAAGATGTATGCAGACATGAAGCAGCTCTTCTTCTGGGCTGGTATGAAGAGCAATGTAGTTGATTTTGTTTTGAAGTGCCTAGAATGTCAGCAAGTCAAGGCAGATCATCGACACCCAGCTAGTCTCTTACAGCCTCATGATATTCCTAAGACTAAATGGGAAGTCATTTCCATTGACTTCGTTGTGGGATTGCCCCTCACATCCTCAAGACATAATGCTATACTCGTGGTGATCGAAAAATTGACCAAAAGTGCCCACCTCATTCCAGTGAGAGACACTTATGATGTGACGGATGTAGCAAGGGTATTCATAAATGAAATTGTACGCCTTCATGGAGTTCCAAAGAACATAATTTCTGACCGAGACCCTAAGTTTATATCCAGATTTTGGACAAGCATGCAGTCAGCATTAGGGACCCAACTGAACTTAAGATCGGCTTATCATCCCGAGACGGATGGGAAGACAGAGAGGGTGAATTAGGTGATGGATGACATGCTTAGATGTATGTTATGGATCAACAGACACAGTGGGAGAAATATCTTCCTCTAGTGGAGTTTGCATATAACAACAGTCATCACAGCTCCATTGGTATGCCTCCATACCAACCATTGTATGGGAGACCTTGCAGGACTCCACTCATTTGGGATAGGTTGGAGGATCGTGTTTTAGTCAGGCCTGAGTTGCTTCAGGAGATGGAAGAGCAAGTGGTACAGATCAAGAAGCAGCTTAAAGAAGCACAGGATAGACAAAAGAGTTATGCTGATGCACATAGAACTGATAGAAGTTATGAGGTAGGGGATCGCGTATTTATAC
Organism: Pseudotsuga menziesii; assembly: GCA_001517045.1. Classification (NCBI taxonomy): domain Eukaryota; kingdom Viridiplantae; phylum Streptophyta; class Pinopsida; order Pinales; family Pinaceae; genus Pseudotsuga; species Pseudotsuga menziesii. The sequence continues at coordinate 87,318 of LPNX011221906.1, forward strand.
GCATCCGACCAAATAAAAGTACCATTCGGTTTGGAAAGGGAACCAAGTTGTCACTTCACTTTATAGGGCCATTCGAGATTCTTGAAAGAATCGGACCGGTAGCTTATCGTCTTGCACTGCCACCCCACTTGTACAGAACTCATAATGTATTTCATGTTTCAGTATTGCGACATTACATAGCCAATGAGTCTCACAAGATTCATTGGAAGGACTTGCAAGTTTCGGATGAGGGAACCTTTACGGCCGAACCATTACATATACTGGATCATAGGGTTCGACAGCTCCGTAGTCAACACGTGGACCAAGTTAAGGTCCAATGGGACAAGTATAGCCCAGGATCTGCTACCTGGGAGGACACAGAGACTATGCGTCGAGATTTTCCCTCACTATTTTGACCATAACTTCGGGACAAATTTTCCTGAAGGGTGGGTGTATGTAGTGCCCCATTTTTTGACTCAGGAATATTTATCACTCAGACTTATTACACTGTATTTACTTATTATATGTGGACTCAACTATACTTCATAAACTATATTTTGGCATGTTATATGTGATTATTTGATGATGTTATGATGTTATCAGGATTATGCTCTAATTATGATATTATGATGTTATCATGCTTATATTTATGCTTTGATTATGATGTTACAACGATTAACATGCCTATGTAGATGCTTTGATTATGATGTTACGACGATTAACATGCCTATGTAGATGCTTTGAGTATGATGTTATGATGATTATCATTTATATGAAATTATTGTGCTTATGCAATTACCATGCGGTAGTTGTCATCAGATTCATTTATTTCATAACAAAAACATATATTTGATTGTAATCCTTGATATGATGTGATATGTATGATGTGGTACATGGGCACCCATCCATGATGTGATTGATTTTATGATTTTATGTGATGAAAGGAAATAATGTTGATAATATGGACCAGCTATTGATTTAATATTGTTATGAATGCATGTTTGCATAGTGCTAACCTGCAGGGTACAGGGGCTATGTGATAGCCAAGTGTGTGATGCAAAGTATGACTTAATACATATCTTGAAGAGAGCCTTAATTGCCAAGTAATGGTACGATGACACGTACCAATAAAATCGATAGCAACGCAGTATGGTTTGATGGAGTATATACCCAGTATGTTGAGAGGGATGGATGTATTTCCCACCCTATGTCACTTTTATACCCAAGGTCATGGAAGGGCAGTGCTGAGACACACTCCCCAAGTTGTTGTGATGACGATGGTTGGATGCCTGCTAGGAGAGGATAGGTCCACTAGTCAGCCGATGCTACCGCTCTTAGGTTCTGTGTGGGAAAGTCAGTACAGCTGGCATCCACTTTGTACTAGCAGAGGAAGAAAAGGGAGGATGCGGACATAGGTTAGGATGGTTTGACATATTAGTTATTATTGTTGAGTGTTGGACATTTGTGATACCAGATTAGTGATGGGAGGTACCAATCTTAATTGACTGATTAATAAGAACATAATTGTTAAATAACTCTAAATGTCAAAGAAATCATATTATATCTGTATATTTGCCTTGTTGCATGAAATATTATTTGTATCAGCTAGAAATTAGGTGTTTTGGTTATAGTACATGTGCAGCCTGTGCATGTATTGGCCATGCATGCACAACTCACACATGCATGCTAGTATGAAATATTAATTGAAAAACATTAACCTTGGATAGTTGGATGCGTTAACTAAGTAATTGTGATTTATTTAAACCTGTAAATGTACCTTATTTATTAAGAATCAATGTGCGAGGGGACTTTACAATAAACATAAACATGTCAATGTTATCATTTCAATCAATTAATAATAATACTACAATTAATTATTTATTGATTAATAATATTAATTATTATTTTATTTCTGTTATTATTATTTATTATTATTATTGTATATTATTAGTGTTTATTATTAAGTACTTATTATTAAGTTATTAATAACATATAATAATTGACAATACTATTATTACCATTATTTTACCATTCGGCATAAAACTTAAACAAACAATATTGGTGTAATTTTATGACAATTGGTTATGTTTTAAATTTAACACATTCAATTCAATAGGATAAGCATTTAGTAATTTCCCACCATCTCATCAGGGGTGAAGAATTGTACAATTCAAGAAAATTTATTTACGTACAACAAATGTCTTAAACAATCTGAACTGGTTGGATTGCCCAAGAAAAGAACTAAATAATACTTATTATCTTAAATATGAAGGAGGCGGTGGAAGAACGGAAGGTGGTGGAAGAAAGGAGGGGAAGGAGGTATAAGGAGGGGGATCGAATGGTTGAAGGGGGGATTTTTGGAGAGAATTTTGGGAGAGAATTTTTATAGAAGAAGGGAGGAAAGAAGGGGCTGGAACAGAGGGGGAAGAAAAATGGAGGAGGGGGTTAACTCCAGAGGAGGAATTACACTCGAGAACAAGGAATTTGCTATTGGGTTTATCAACACGTGGGCTCGGGGGCTAGGAAACCTATCAGTTTCCTAGGGCCAGTAGGTTCAATGCTGGTCGGCAGGGTGGATCATCCGAATTGGCATCAAGGCTCAGACGAGGCTCAGACAAGGGAGAGGCAAGGCTACAGGAGTAAGGATTCAGTGACTATCTTCAGCTTGCTTAAAGCTCAGGTATTTTTTGTTGTAACCCTCTCGTTAATGCACAAATAAATGAATCCTAAAAATCAGAATAACAATAAATGCCATTTTGCTGTTACATATTTGGACTTAGTGCTCTGCCCGGCAAGCAAAGCACTACAAAGATGGTATAAATGGAAGAAATCCCCCATGGTCGCAATAGACCACAGAGGTCATTAGGGACACCAGAGTATGCTTTCATGCCATTACATAGGTAGTGAGGGAGAGAATAAGGTTTAAATATGTAAATATAGCTTTCTACATTAGATAAACCTAGATGAAGAGAATAATGTTATAAGGCAAATGATAAAAGCATCTTTGAATTATTGTTTTATAATAAAAGCATATTTAAATTATTGTATTGAGTTTATTGGTATATGGTTTTAGTTTATAGATTTGAGTTCATTAAAAAAATTTGGTGTGGTGAGATAATCATGTTCTATATGTATAACAATTAAAATAAAGAGAAGCATCATTCTTATATATGTGTGTGTGAGAGATATAGAGAGAGAGAAAGTAATAGACTAAGGGAATAGTCTACTTCCATTCATGTTTGGGTCTTATACCATAAGTTTATTTACTCAAAGGAAGATAACTCTTATGGGACTACATGACCAAGTATCTCTTGTGGTTAATAAAGATACCTTGAGTGAGATCATATGCTTTTTAATAGCAGTTAACAATAATCACATGCATGAAACTAGATCTACTTAGGTTGCAATTCAACCTCTTCTCAAAAATAAAATGAGTTTAAGATTTACAGCAAATTTTGTTAATATGATATTTATTTAGAAGTTAAAAATATTTTGAAGAGCAAAATTAAAGAAGTAAATATGCTAATTAATTTTAGTATTATAAGAACTAATATATATAAATGTTTGATTTCTAAATTTTATTGTAGATCATAATATATTTTATTTATAATTTATATTAAATATAATATTTTTAATAATAAATTAAAATACTGTATTAAATATTGATAATTTAAAAATTTATGTCAATTGAAATATTTACTTATTTATCCAAAGAAAATCTAAATTTTTTAAAAGTTTATATATTTATTTTATATATTTATGAGAAAGCCATATATATATATATATATATATATATATATATATATATATATTAGTAGTAGTTCATAACAGAGGTAGTGATTCAACATGGAAGAAGNTAAAAGTTAATTTCATTCATTCATGATAGAGGTAGTGATCCAACTTGGAAGAAAGTTACTTAGTATAAGTTAGATTCATTGAATGGAATGGAAATTGACATAATGATTATGATGATGATGATGATTAACATTCTCCAAGACCAACTTTGGTTTATCAAACTTTAAGAAGGACAATACTTGGTTTACTTTTAAATATTGTTCCTGTGCCCAAAAATACTACCAAGAAGCTTTCCAAGATCCCTATAGTTATGGCAAGTTAGTAGGTTAGAAAGGTTTGTATTATAGAAAATACTATGAAAATCATATCTAATGTAGGTGTAAGAAGGGAACTCTAAGAGAAAGTGGTTTTCATCATCGACGCTCATAGACTCACACAAATGGAAAACTCTTTCCGTGCATGGAGTTTTAGGAATAAACCAACACCCTGTTTCACTATGGAGTTCATGAGATTTTGTTCTAATCTTGGCTATATTAATTTTCTTATGTGAGTTAGTTACTACTGAGAGATATTTATGATCTTCCAAATTATGATTAATTACCTCCTTGTAGTATCTTAATTTTCTCTTAACTACTAAATTTTCCTCAAACCACAGTTTCTCTTTAAAATTAGAAGTAATAATATTCTTGACATTATCGATGTTCTAAAAAATGTCATTTTCATCAATGTCCCATTGGTTTAACAAAGCCACTGTATCTTTACACCAACACCGCTTGAGGCGTAGCTAGTTTTTACTTGAGTTTAAAGAAATTTTAGGAAGTCTCGTGTTTCCCATGTTATTTATCTTATGCCATGTACAGCAGATACCTAGTCATAGTCATGTTCTCAATGCGGGAAAGACCTACTTCTATGAGGATAATAGGATAAGGATTATTGCTTTTAATTTTGAGGTTGTAAGTTATAAACCACTTGTATATTTGCTCAATCTTCCTCCAAGATAACAAGGACAACAAGATTTTCAAATAGGAACTTCTTTTTATTCCACATGACTGGATTGACTGATTTACAGTTGTTTTCAAGACCAAAATAAGTTTTTCACCCTCCATTAATCATTTTCTCAATGCTATAGTTTCAATTGAGCTTGTGATAAATATCAATCCTGAGATACTTGTAAGAAGTCACTTCCTCTATATTTCTATTACCATAAATAAAATTTCCATAAGTGTATTTCTTAGATTTTATAATCATGATTTTTGTCTTGTTGGTGTTAACAGTCATACCCATAAATTTAGAGAAAATATTTAAGAATTCTTAATTGATTTCGAGATTAGAAGGGTGCCTTGCCATAAGAACAATATCATCAACATAAAGTACGAGGATGATAACTATCCCAACTAAGATTGTATCGGCGCAACCTGCTTCTTTTAAAAACCTTTCCATCTTATCAATGCAAATTCCAAGAAGGGTAGGGAAGAGGGGGGGACCTTGTTTAACTCCAATATTACAATTTATATCCATTTTCCACCCCTCATTATTCTTAAACTTGGAAATGGCCTTTTCGTATAACCTTATCGTGAGAGCTCTCAACTCAAAAGGAACCTTAAGCTCCTCTAGCCTATTCCATAGGTTATTTCTAGGCACTATATCAAAAGATTTTATAAAATACACAAAGAAAAAAAATACGTAAGAATTATTATTACAACATTCTTATGCAATTATCCTAATCATAACGAGGTGGTCCCTAGTTAAATGATGCCTCTTAAAACTGTATTGGCCTTTAGCCTGCTTACCTTCTATTTCTAGCCATTCATTGATCTTCTTTTCTAACATAATACCATATAACTTAGGTAAGAGAGGGCTAATCATAATAGTCTGATATTTACATGGGTCATTTTTATCACTACTTTTGAAAATATGAATAATGAGGCTTTGATTCCAAGGCGTAGGAAACCCTTTACAGACCGCTAGATTAAAGAGTTTGTGGATGTGTGGGATGAGGACAAGCCCTCCAATTTTTAATATTTTCGCTCGGTAACCTTCAATGTATTTGGATTTTCCATTTGCTAATCACTTAACTCCAAAACCTATGTATTCTAACGAGAAAACTTCTTTCGTTGGAAGAAGGGATTGAATGTTATCTTTGATATTTTGGGTCTCATAAAGATTTTTAAGATATGAATTCCAATCTTTTAAAGCAATTTTATTGTCTTCATTTGTATCATGAGTTAGAATTTTCCTCCGAAATTTCTTATTATACACCTTGGAGAGGTGTAGGATATTTTCCTTCCTTTTACTTAGATTTAATCTCTTTATTTTCTTTTAATTATGATTTGTAGTGATTTATCTTGTCCATTATTATCGAATCTGTATTGTCTATCTTAGTTTTTTTTCTCACATATTTACACTCTTGATCATACTAAGGGTTGGTTCTACTATCACTTGTTTTAGTCAAGACTTCAATAGATAACTTGTTCATGGATGATGAGAGGGTTGTAGAAAAATTATGGTAGATATTTTCTATATTATCCATACTAGATAAATGAAACAATTCATTTTTTAGATCATGGAGAAAAATGTATTGAAGATTAGGTGTTGTTTGCATTGATAGATTTCCTCCTTGGGATCTCTACGCATGGAAATATTGCATTAGATGAATTTTGAGGTCTAAATTGCCCCCCCATAAGGAAAATAATAAAATAATAGTTATTAATTTTGGAGGAAGAATGAAAAAAACTATTTTTTTGTTCGTATTTTTGACATATCTCCTTGTGTTTTTACTCAAAGTCTAAATGGGAGAGATTGTTGGATGCGGAATTACCCACACTACATACTTTTGACGAACCCCACTACCCCAAAAACAAGAAATACCTGAAAAAACGTGATGATGACATCATCATCACGTTTTTTTCAAGAATATCTTATTTTTGGGGTAGTGGGATCCATCAAAAGTATGTAGTGTGGGTACTCATTGGATGTGGAATTAAATTCCACATCCAACGAGCTCTCCCTCTTGAAATTTGAGTAAAAATACAGGGATATATGTTGAGAATACGAACAAAAAAAGTAGTTTTCTTTTATGACAAATATGTCAATTCAACCATTATGGTTAACTCATTTTATTGAAATTCTATTGGTTCTTGAATTCCTACTTAGAAAATTTATTGTTTGCACATTTTCTTATAAGGCCCATTTTAGACCCCAAATTTCCTCTAATGAGAGTTATAATTAAAGGTCTATGATCAAAGTCGGGCTCATGGTCATTGAAGATGTTGAAATCCATTAGTTTATTATATAGAGGGATATCATATATAACATAATATACCACGCTACTACCAATCCCATGGATACAAGTAACTCAACTAGAGTTTGGCCATTTTGTGAGACCATTGCAAATGATAAAGATCTTGAGAACTACAAAATTTGATCAGCTCAGAACTGAATAAATTTTCACCTATATCTTTGGAACTTATTTTATACATATTAGCTAGCTCAAGGTCTTTATCTAACCAAAGAGGATCAGGGTTGGAATAATGTCTTAAAAGACTATCTTGGTTAGTGGAAGTTCGAGCATTGAAGTCACCCATCAAAATGATATTTCCTTCCTAATTCCTTGAACTAGAAATGTCATGTTCTAGACCATTATAAGGACATTTTTTCATCTAAATTGTTTTTTTATAGAAGTTGAAATTAATAGGTGGAATGTGGCAGATGGCTATGTAGGTTTTTTCATCATTAATTTTTGTAATCTCTAACAAAATAATTTGGTTGTAAGGGTCTTTCTTATAAATCATAACATGATGGGATATGTTATTCCTAATTTAGGAGGCTATACCCCCAATGCCTCTACAACATGAACGCTTATTCCATATTGACCATAAGAAATATCCATCATCAGGGACGTTGGACTCCTCGTATTCCCAAGTTTCAACCAATAATATAATATAATTTTCGCTCAAGATCCTACTTAACGTAGGGCCTTTACTCCATGGAAATCCAAGGGCCTTTACTCCGTGGAAATCCTCGACGGTTTCAGGAGAAGATTAGGAGTGTGTCAAATTGCTATTTATTACTATCATTTTGGTTTCCATCTCTAATAACAGATTTCATGTTTATGATTAACACCCATTTTTCCTCCTTCCTAGCTTATTTTACCTTTTGGAGCTCCTTTCTTAATTCATCATATTCCTCTAGAATGAGGTCTTCATTATCAATATCCCCAAGCATTTTAAACTTGATTTCTTACCATGGGGGATTCACTTGTTGACCAATATCCTATCACGTTAGTTCATATTGTGGGTTTTAAAATTATCAAAAATTGAACCAATATATTGCAAGTATTAGGGGAGATGAGGGGTTTAAGGTGAGGGTGGGTAGGGTGGTTTATAAGGATTGAGGTATAAAAAGGGGTGGGGAGGAGGTTTTAAGTATTGGGAGGGGGTTTCAACAAAAAGATTTTGGGTCAATATCTCTCGAAATTAAGGGTATTCTTTAATATCTCACGATTGCACGTGCTATGTGAGAGATTCACTAAGTGAAGTCCCCGTGTTTCTTACTAAGTATGTTATATTTTTGTTCGGTAGAGCTAACCTTAACCCGTATTAGTTGTTCTTTATTTTCAATTAATTTTCTCAAGCTATTTTCTTTTATGAGACACGTAGTTTCAATTTCTAACCTATTGCGAAGTTCTATTTTGACAATGGCAAAGTATCATCTTATGCCTTCTATTTCAAAGAAAAAAGTATGAGGTTTAAAGCTCTTTTGTTATGCTCAAAGTCTAAGGCTATGAGCTTATTGGTTTCTTCTATAATGTGTTTGATATCTATTTTACCTTTTATATTATTTAGGGTTAGGTTATGGTTAATTTGTTCCTCTAATTCTTTCCTTTAACTTAATATTTTCTATCTCTCCTTGTTTGAGTGCTTTTGAATTTCCATTGCATGTAATCTAGTCTCCATTATCTCTATCTTATGTACCAAATTTCAAATATAAATTTAAATGAGAGCATGGCAAATGTCCAATTTTCACATTTTTCACATCAAAATAGACCATGGCCAAAGGTGCATTTTCCACATCAAAATAAAGGGTCCTTTTCATTCGTTTGTATGTTTGAGAACAAAGCAATATCTTATTCATTCATCCTTGTTGTTTAGGGTCGATGATATATGAAAACTTATAATATAAAATAAAAACATTGTTAAATTTTATGATGGTTTATTATTAAGATGTTTGGTATGAAGTTTTAATTTAATTGAATTGTAAACACAAAATATAAAAAGTGATTAAAACTAACTCGTGAAGACGAGTCAAGATGGATTGGATTCTCTTCATAGTGACTAAATGTGCATCTATCAATATATTCACTAACTAGTCAACATGACTCAAGATCGATTGGATTCTCTTGACTCAAGATCGATCAAATTCTCTTCATAGTGATTAAATGCGCATTTATCAATATAGAAACCTAATCTATTCACTGGAATTTTTCTACATTTATTTTGTGGAATAATTTGCCTTTTGTCTATCATTCTTGGTGAATGAAACCTATCCTAATTACCAATCAACTATGGCTCGCTTATGCTTGTTGTGCCGATTTTCTTTGTGGAAAACTTATGCAATTTGATTGACTTCTAACAACGACAGGTCAATCCAATTATCAAATGGTGGAAAGTTAATGTACAATCAAAATCGTAGTGGATGTATGGTTGAAAGCCTTTTTATCTATTTATGATATAAAACAAAACGAGCGACGTAGCCAACCATTTTTGTTAATCGTCCAAATCTTATTTAATATTAGACAAGATAAGACTTGATGGTTAATCCAGGTTCATTTGATGATTCATCTTATTTAATATTAGACGAATTCTAATATTAGACGAATTCTAATAGTTCATTTGTTGCTTTTAATGATTCACGTTTTTTTTGTCGTTCCATTCACTTTCTGCAATTATATTGGCCAGTCTCGTTAATCTCTTTATAATTATATTGGCCAGTCTGCAAGCACACGAAGTCTAATAGTTCTTTGTCTCTTCATGGTGACTAAGTTGAGTCAACAGGATGGGCCTTTGTTTCTTTCAACTGTCTAACGGGTGGCTTTCCCCAAACACAAGAGTCAAGACTGACTGGATTCTAAGTCAAGACGAGTCGAGCAGAGGTGTGCAATCTAAGTAAAGATGGATTGGATTCTCTTCATCATGAAGAAACGTGCATCTGTGAATACAGCCTAATCCACTACCATTTTTTCTATGAATAATTTGTATATTCTCAATCATTCTCTTTTGAAGGTCTCGTCGCAAACAGACAGTCAAAAAGTAAAAAGTAATTGGTTGTCTGTCTCTTCATGGAGATTAGGATTTTTCGTATACTCTTTTAAAAAATATTAGTCAAAAAGTAGTGGACTATCTGTCTTTTCAGGGTGACTAAGTTAAGTGAACAGTAGTCAACACCAGTCAATAGGGTTGGCTCATGCACGGCCTTCACCAAGCACATCTCCAGCTCAAGTTTATTTATCATGGTGAGTGGTGACTCAGTTAAGTCAGGAGTAGTCAATAGAGTGGGCCCTTCTTTCCTTTCAACCGTCACCAAACACATCGCAAACAGAAGTGTACATAGTATTTTAAACAGGGAACTCACAAGCGAAACCTATCAGAACTACCAATCAACCATGGCTAGTTTATGCCTGCTTCCATCCTTCCAATCCAAATTGCTTAGAGCTTTTTCCTCCACTTGAAAACCCATGTGGTTGAAATGGATTATTTAGTAACGGATTCAATGTAGTTACTAAACTTAATTTCTCTACAATTTTGTCATTGAAGGGAGTTTAAGAAAGATAAATTTTTAAGAGCAAAATTTTGTCAATTAGCTATATTTTGGGTTTTTTTAAGAAAAATAGCTTATTTATTTGATCATTATTATAAAATACATTTTTTATTGTAATATTCCTTAAAGTTTACAATTTTCAATAATAAATTTTATGTTTTATTGATGTGTAACTCATTTGTTTATAATCTACTCAAATACAAATAATAATAATAATTTGAATATAATAAAAAATTAGTTGGTTTGATAAAAATAAAATAAATATCAAAACATAATAAAAATATGTCAACTTGATAAGCTAAATAAATTTTTATTATATATATACCAAAATAAACCAAAGATTTATCAAATTAGTGAATGAAATACATGGTAAATAAATAATAAAAATATATAGGCTTGATAAGTGAATTAATTTTTTATTATTTATATATCAAAATAAACCAAACATTTATTAAAGTAATCAAAGAAATAGATCTTAAATAGTTTATTTATTTACCTAGTAAATAAATAAACTTGATTCAAACATATGTTTAATTTCACAATGGGCATAGGTCTAGGCTTCCATGAGCTTTCATGAATTAAGAGATATGATTAATAGAATTTATTAAAAAAAAAAAAGAAATAGAACATAAATAAATTATCTACGGCTTAAATATCCAAATATCCAAAGTGTATGCCAATGCATGGAAGAAAAATACAATACTTACATTACATATTACATGATCACTCTAATTGTCAACAAATAGAAAAGTGTGCAAGTGTATCTAATAGAAAAGTTGAAGAAGAAAGATTAAGATCACTTTCTGTGTAATTAATATATATATATATATATATATATATATATATATATCAAGAATTTTGACCTTTAATATATTGGACATGAGCCCCACTACATATGGTTTACTTTGATGTTATGTTTATGTCTATATATTAGGCGTATGCCCTAGTGCACATGAGTTATGTTGATTAGATAGATATATTAGGCATGAGCCAATGCACATATTTTTATTGTCTTATATATGATTATATATGTTGGGATAGGCCCCGAGGGACAATGACTATTTTGTTGTACTAGGAATAGGCCCCGATATACTCGATTTATTATTATGTGATTGGGCTCAATCCCTAATATATAATGATATGGTTATTTGTGATGTATTTTACAGAAGACTGAATGCATGATTGATTTCTATGATGTGTTGGGTATAAACCGTGGAGCACATGGGTTACGATATTTTTTGTTGAGAGTAAGCTCTAGAGCACACGGGTTATGAGATTTTTTGTTGAAATGTTGGAAATGTTGAAATGTTTGTAAATATTGGAAATATTTTTTGTTGAAATGTTGTAAATATTGGAAATGTTGGGCATAAGCCTTCGAGCACTCCAACTTGATATTGAGAATAAGCTCTGTAGTATCGGATCGTTGGCCATTGTATCTCTAGGTGTATTGTACAAGTGCATCCTAGTATTAGTGTTGAGCGAGAGGCTCTGGAATTTCACTAGTGTAACGCCTGATTTATATTGTTGAGCGTAGACTCTAAATAGCACTAGGGGTTATTGTAATTAAGGGTGTTGAGTTGAAAAGACTTTGAATAGCACCAACCCTCATCATACTTATTTTAAGATTGATTAATTTGACATTTCAAATATACTTCTCAACAAGGACTCGAAGAACTTTTACGAATACAAGGTAATGCAACATGCAACAAAGATCTAGAGATACCTAACATAGTTGACCAACCAAACCCTACTTGAGGCTTTGATAAAATAAATAACGTAAACTAAGCGAAGCATCAAAATAAATAACTATGATATATGGTGCATGGATAATAATAGAGGATAATAAGTAAATTTTATATAATATATATATTTATACATAAATTATTTTTAAATAAATATAGGTAAAAGATCTAAGTGAAAGGTTACACCCACTTATGAGAATAATAAATATATATATCTATGAAAATAAATAAAGGTAACTAAAATAATAAGTGAGAGTCTATAAAGATATTCTATCATTGTTATGGAGAGAAACTTCCTATGGCTTGGAGTGTACCACAACAGACAATTAAACACCAGAAATCAATCTTTCCTAATATGCAAGAGAAACCAAACATATAACACTGAGGGATATCGAATCGTACCTTGTTCTAGACGGTTAAAGTAGATCCCCGTTGAGCTTTTCCAATTCATGCTTGCTTTAGCAATTCGCTCTCAACACCAGCAAAAAAGACAAGCATGCTATATAATAATGTGTTAGTCCTACTCTAGCATATATATTCAATAATGTATAAGAAATTAAACATGTCCATGGATACAATATTCATATTCAAATGCACATTAATTGGACAGGAAAATATATTTCTATTAATAAAATCAGAGATTACAATAGTGACAACCTCTGTCGGCACGTCGACGAACCGGAGAAACCGAGTCCTCCACCTGGGCCTCCACCAACTCAATTCCCCATCTCCCGATAGCAAGTTCACAAGACAAAGGTAAGCTTGGGAAGAAGACGAAGTGCTCCAAAGGGACAAAGGGATGTAGACTCAAGTACAAGCAAACTAAGGCAACAATGGACTATAGTTTCTTTTCTCTTCTATTCCTCCTCTTCAATGTATCCAAGGGGTTCCTTATATAGAAATCCAAAAGGGAAATGGATGGTCGAATCCGATATTTTTCAAGGAATTTGGAAGGCCAGGAGTCAAGTGGTTCGGACTCATATGAGGAAAACCCCAAAACTATTTGGCTTTATGCACACATCCTGATGTACGGAGGTTTGAGGTCAAAAGTCGCTTGTATACACGAGTATGAGGTTAAAATTCATGTACAACAATAAACATGTGTTTTTAAGGGATGATCTTGGAACATAAAAGGATAATACAAGTCTATGGGGTATAAAGATTCTGTAGAGGGATAGTGAAGGCCATAAATATGTGATCAACCATGTGTGGTAAAATCAACTATAACAGATTTCCCCTAATGTGTGAGGTCAGAGGGGTAACATGATAGCCGAAATACATTATAAAATCCATCCTAGAAGTGGAGTGATGAAGACCCGGGTGGAAGAGACAGCCACTCATCAGTACAATACAATGATAAATCTCTGCATGTGACTGCAAATACATGGAGCAGTCCCAGATACATAAGAGTACAATGGCCATGAATAAGCATGATATACAAAATGTATCATGTGTGGTCATCACTGCATACAACATACAATAGATCAGAATCTCTAAAGTGGATGATGATATACAATGGATCAAGATCTCCATAATAGCTTAAGATATATGATATACACTAGAATCAAATCACGAGAGATGAAATCTCTGTTAAATTTTCATATGCTTAGCTAATACATCAATATTTCATTTCATTTTCATAGCAAAAGCATATAAACAGGATCACTGAAAGAAACAGTATCACAAGAACAACACAGATTTATCCTGGGAAAACCCTAAAGGGAAAAACCCAACAAAAGCTTCCTCAATATAGATGCCCCAAAAGATAAAAGATAAAACCAATAAGGAGATCAAAGCCTGATCCACCTCCTTCTCTAGCTACTCTTCTCTTCTCCACTAATGCACTACACAAGTGAGAGTGTGTGCTACAAATGAGGAGTGCCACACCTCTATTTATATTCATCCGTTCACTTTAATTATTCATTCTGACATGTAGGCTCGAGTTAATCATGTAGGCTCAAGTTACACATGTAGGCTCAAGTAACCACACTGGGGTGCTAATGACCCACCTTTACAATTAGAGGGGACTACCTCATGACTCTTATTAGTTCTTCTGATTAGAATCATCAGGGTACAAAATAATACAATTGGTTCTCCCGATAGGACCATCGGGGACCACAAAAGATACATATAGAATATTCTTTGAAGTTACAATATTTCAACACTCCACCTTAATGAGAAGGGTATTCTACAACAACATCAACAACAACAATAATAGGAGAGAGAGAGAGAACGTCATCAACATCATCAGGGTAACACATCTATAAATCATTGGAAGCTTTTCAACATCATGTAGTCTTCATCTTCAATCTGCAGTATTCAGCAACACTTTTACTGTCTTGATCAGCAACAACTTCTTTAGCATTTTGACCTTTCGAACAGCATCATCATCATCATCATATTTTGATCTTTCGATCAGCAATATCAATAACATCATCATCATCATTTTGACCTTTTTGAACAACATCATCATCATCATCATATTCTGATCTTTTAATCAGAAATATCAGCAACATCATCATCAGCACTTTGACCTTTTGAATAGCAACATCATCATCATCATATTCTGATTTTAAGATCAGCAATATCAGCAACGTCATCATCAGTACTTTGAATTTTTGATTAGTAACAACATCTTCAACATATTCTGATCTTACGATCAGCAATATCAGCAACATCATCATCAGCACTTTGACTTTTCGATCAGCAACAACATCTTCAACATTTTGACCTTTCGATCAACAGTAATATCTTCAGTACTTTGACCTTTCGATCAACAACAACTTCAGCAATTTGACATTTCGATCAACAACAACATCTTCATCAAAGCATCATCATCATCATCATACTCTGATATTTCGATCACAAACATCATCATCAAAACGTCATCATCATCATACTCTGATCTTTCGATCAGAAACATCATCATCGTCATACTCTAATCTTTTGATCGGAAACATCATCATCATCATACTTTGATCTTTCGATCAGGAATATCATCATCAAAACATCATCATCATCACACTCTGATCTTTCGATAATCATCATCATCATACTCTGATATTTCGATCAGAAACATCATCATCATCATCATACTCTGATCTTTCAATCATCAAAACATCATCATCACCACACTTTGATCTTTCGATCAGAAACATCATCATCATCATGCTTTGATATTTCGATCAAAAACATCATCATCACATTTTCGACAACAGAATTCACCGGATTGATTACGGGATAATCAGCCCCTATCACTTTAGGACTAAGTCCAAGGATGATGCAATCCTACCACGTTCTCGAGTACCAAAGTCACCAGATCCATTCTGAACCGAGGTTCATGGATGATACAATCCTACCACCATCTCGATGACCGAAGTCACCGGATCCATTCTGAACTGAGGTTCATGGATGATACAATCCTACCACCATCTTGATGACCGAATTCACCGGATCCATTTTGAACCGAGGTTCACAGATGATACAATCCTACCACCATCTCGATGACCGACGTCACCAGATCCATTTTGAACCGAGGTTCACGGATGATACAATCCTACCATGTTCTTGAGTACCGAAGTCACCGGATACATTCTAAACTGAATTTCATGGATTATACAATCCTACCACCATCTCGATGACCGAAGTCACTGGATCCATTCTAAACTGAAGTTCACAGATGATACAATCCTACCACATTCTTGATGACCGAATTCACTGGATCCATTCTGAATCGAGGTTCAAGGATGATACAATCATGCAACCTTCTCGATGACCAAAGTTCACCGGATTTGTTCTGAACCAAATTTCAAGGATAATACAATCTTGCCACCTTCTCAATGACAAAAGTTCACCGGATCCGTTCTGAACCAAAGTTCAAGGATGATACAGTCCTGCTACATTCTCAAGGACCGAAGTCACCGGATCCATTATGTACATATGTCTCGGGATGATACAATCCCTCTTCATTCTCGAGGACCGAGGTCATCGAAGCACTTTAGGGCAAGTGCCCAGGGATGATACAATCCCACTGCAACATCACTACTCCCCCTTTCGGGGAAGGTCTTTTTGAACCAAACCAAGCTTGTCTCGAAAGTGTTCAAACTTTACTTGGGATAGAGGTTTCATCAACACATCAACAACCTGTTCATCAGTACTCACATACTGGAGCTTTATGGCTCCTTTCTGCATCATATCTCAAATGTAGAAATACCTAATGTCTATGTGCTTTGATCTGTCATGGAACACAGGGTTCTCTGTCATCTTTATACAACTTTGGTTGTCACATAGAATCACGGTAGTGTCCAAATCTAGGTTGAATAAACCTGACAGTAGATTCCAAAGACATATGGATTCACAACTAGTAGATCAAGCTGCTATACATTCTACTTCGGCAGTGCTTAGAGCAACACTGGATTGCTTTTTACGAAACCATGAAATCATAGCAGATCCCAGACTATAACATCCACCTGATGTACTTTTCTATCTGATATACTTCTATCCCAATCTGCATCTATATATCCATACAATCTGTACTCATGGCTATTATCATAGTATAGACCAAAGTTTATAGTCCCTTTCAAATATCTCATCACATGTTTTGCAGCTACCAAGTGAACCCATTTAGGTTGTACTAGATATTGACTTAAGGTGTTCCCAACAAAACAAATGTCTGGTTTGGTATTTGTTAAGTACATCAATGACCCAATGATCTGTCTATAAAGAGTTACATCCACTAACTCTGATGATTCATCAGTTAACAACTTTAGGTTGGAATCCATGGGAGTGGCCAAGGCTTTGCGTTCCAACATATTGAATCTTTTCAATATCTCTACTGCATACTTTCCCTAGTTGAGAAAGATTCCTTCTGAACTTTGCCATACTTCCAGACCTAGGAAATAATGCATTAACCCAAGATCTTTCATCTCAAGTTCTTCTGATAGTTTCTTCTTGCTTTCCTTAATCTGTTTCTCATTCCCTGTCAAGAATAAGTCATCCACATATAGTAACAGGATGACAGGTTCATCTTTTACAACCTTGAGGTAAAGGTTAGGATCAGCTTTACTCTTGGTAAATCCCATGCTTGACAGGAAACCATCTATCCTTTCATACCAAGCTCAAGGAGCTTGTTTAAGAACATACAAGGCCTTCTTTAACTTGCATATGTGTGTATGTCTATCTTCAACTTCAAATCCTTGTGGCTATTCTATGTATACTTCTTCGATCACACCATTTAGAAAAGTTGTTTTCACATCCATCTAGTGTAAATCCCACTTCATCATGGATGCAAATGCCATGATAGTTCTAATTGAAGTATACCGTGATACTGGGGCAAATGTCTCTTCATAATCAATTCCCTCTTTCTGAGAGAACCCTCTGGCCACAAATCTTTCTTTATATTTCTTGATACTTCCATTAGCTCCATGCTTTACTTTGTATATCCATTTGGAGGATACTATACTCTTTCCTTCTGGTTTGGGAACTATATCCCATACATCATTCTTTATTATTGACTGGTATTCTTCAATCATTGATTCTACCCATTCTTTCTTCTGAACCGCTTCTTCATAGTTTGTAGGTTCTTGATCTACAAGATCACACATCAAGGCCACATAGTTGGAGAAAGTATTAGGTTTCTTTCTTTCCATTGTGGAACCTTCAGGGGCTCCATATCTTTCTACTTCTCGTATGATTTCTCTTATCCAAGAAGGCTTTCTCTTCCTTGATATTTCCATCATAGGAGGTTCTTGTGGTTCTGCTATGTCATGTTCTTCAGGAGCTTCATCTTCAAGGAGACATGTAGATTCTTTATTTCTGGAAGGTGTCTCTTCTTCATACACTTCTTCTTGTTGGAATTTCCTGGATCTCTTGAGGGATGCCTCTTCATCGAATGTCACATCTTGACTGATCTCCATGTGATGGAATCTAGGAATGTGGATTCTAAATGCTTTGGATACCTCACAATATTCAGCAAATATCCCCTTCTTTCCAGAAGGGTCTAATTTGGTTCTTTTCTCTTTTGGTATATGAATATATACTGGACAACCAAATATCTTGAGGTGACTTACCTCAGGCTTCTTTCTCGTGAATATCTCTTCTAGAGTCTTGAACCCAAGAGCACTGTGAGATATTCTATTATGTACATACACAGCAGTTCTTGCTACTTCTTCCCATAGATTTATTGGAAGATCTTGATCATAAATCATTGTCTTCACTGCCTCCATGATGTTTCTATTCTTTCTTTCCGCAACCCCATTCTGTTGAGGATTGTAGGGAGTAGTTAGTTCCCTCTTGATTCTGGAATCTTTACAAAAATATTCAAACTCTTTTGAGGTATACTCTCCACCATTGTCTGATCGAAGTGTCTTTATTTTCTTGTCTGAGAGTTTCTCAATCAAGGCTTTGAACTCCTTGAATTTTCCAAACACTTCACTCTTTGCTTTCAAGAAGTATATCCAAGTCTTTCTTGAAAAATCATCAATAAATGTGATATAATATTCAAATCCACTTAAGGATGTAGAATACATTGGACCACATACATCTGAATGAATCAATTCCAATGTACCTTTTGTCTTTGTTTCACTTTTTGGAAATGGATTCTTGATGTTCTTTCCCTTCACACATCCTTTGCAAATGCCTTCATGCTTGATCTTCATGTCTAGTAATCTCGTTACTACTTTGTTCACATGAGGTAGTGCCTTGTAATTAATGTGGGCAAGCCTTCTGTGCCATAGTTCACTAGGGTCAGTGGACTCATGCACAAGGGTTGTTTTTGAGTGCCCCTTTAGTTTATACAAGCCTCCTTCTTCTTCACCAATAATGATTGCATCTTCAATATTCTTTCCTTTGGGCCACATGAGTACTTAGCCATCTATGAAAGAAACTCTGAAACCTTTCTTATCTAAGGTTGATATAGAAAGTAAAATCTTCTTTAGACCAAGTACATATAATACATCCTTCATCTTTAGGGGATTACCTGAATCAAGTTTGTAGCTTGCTTCACCAACTCCTTTGATCAGATATTGATAGTCATCTACTGGGGATACTTTCTAAGGAGAGCTCTTTTCTTCAAGTTTGGACAGAGTTTTCTTTTGTCCCGTCATGTGCTTTGAAGCACCACTATCAATAAGCCAGGTGTCTTCTCCGGGAGTTACAGATCCAGAGAGTGCAGAGAATAGCACATACTCTTCTGCATCTTCTTCTCTTGCTTGTTTTCTTGGAGGTCTTTCTTCTTCTTCTTCTTCTTCTGCTAGATGAGCATGATGTCTTTTGTGGTTGTTGATCCTCTTTCTATATTCTTGCTTCTTTATAGGACAATTTTGGGCAATGTGTCCTATCTTATTACAATTAAAACATTCAAAATCAGAATAGTCTATAATGGGAGGATTTTCTCTTACCTTTTGGATTCTTCTGGGAGGATGAGACTCCTTGAAATTTCTTCTCTTGAAATTAGATTGGCCTTTTCTTCTTTTGGTGTGAGTGGCTAGGGCTTGATCATCTTCCTTTAGTGAGGCTTCTCTATTTGCCACTCTAGTATCCTCTTGAATGTAGTCTTCCCATATAATATCAAACTTCATGCTTTCTTTTCTGGCACACATCATTTGAATGAAGGACTCCCAAGGTCTAGTGAGACCATTAAGAGCAGTCATAACCATTTCATCTTCATCAATATTATCTCCAATAGCTTCTGGTTGCTCTTTTATCTGATAAACCCTTGAGAAGTAGTCTTGGATGGATTCTCCATGACTCATCTTGGTGCTCTTCACTTGAGCTCTTAGATTCATCTTTCTATTAATGTTTCTTCTCTCAAACATTCTGGATAGGGAATCAAAAATTTATTTTGGAGTCTTCTTGGATGACACTTGAGGAATCAAGTGATCCTTGATGGAGTCAGAAATAATCCTTTGTGCCCTAATCATATCCTTTCTGTGCTTCTCCTTGGATTCAGCTTCTTCAGGTTCTACAACTTCTTCTTTGACATAATTATCAAGATAATTCTCTTGGAGAATGAGACCAATCCTATTTCCATGCTTGGAAATTCTCTATGCCTTCTAGCTTGTCCTGAAGCTTAGTGTTTGGGGTCATCTTGTCAGAAAATCACAAAAAATTGAATTTTTTTGCAAAATGAGAAACTGACATTACCAGGAGATGTGCTTGAATGAGATGAGTTGACTGGTGTGCTTGGATTCTGAAGACTTCAACTCTTCACCTTTCAAATCAGACTTGCAAGATTCAACTTCTGCAACTTTCTGGTTCAACAGTTTTCTAGTGCAGCTGTCAAACTAGGGTTTGACTTTTCTGGAGACTCAGACATCCAAAATATTTGATTCCAGGCTCAAAAGATGCACTCTAGGAGGTCACAACTTTCTATGTAAGTATTTTTCCCAAACTCAAAAATTTTCTTGAAACCCTAATTTCTTTCGAGGAGAGAGAGAGGGCTATTTCACCTTGTGAAAGTTGTCCTATTCAAGCTAGCTCTGATACCATGTTAAATTTTCATATGCTTAGTTAATACATCAGTATTTCATTTCATTTTTGTAACAAAAGCATATAAACAGGATCACTTAAAGAAACAATATCACAAGAACAACACAGATTTATCGTGGGAAAACCCTAAAGGGAAAAACCCAGCAAAAGCTACCTAAATATAGATGCCCCAAAAGATAAAAGATAAAACCAACAAGGAGATCAAAGCCTGATCCTCCTCCTTCTCCAGCTACTCTTCTCTTCTCCACTAATGTGCTACACAAGTGAGAGTGTGTGCTACAAATGAGGAGCGCCACACCTCTATTTATATTCATCTGTTCACTCTAATTATTCATTCTGACATGTAGGCTCGAGTTAATCATGTAGGCTCGAGTTACACATGTAGGCTCAAGTAACCACACTGGGGTGCTAATGACCCACCTTTACAATTATAGGGGACTACCTCATGACTCTTATTAGTTCTTTCGATTAGAAGCATTAGGGTACAAATTAATACAAGTAGTTCTCCCGGTAGGACCATCGGGGACCACAAAAGATACATATAGAATATTATTCGAAGTTACAGTATTTCAACAATCTCATGAACAATGACACGATAAAGGAGGTAGAATATTTGGAATTCCACCAACCTAGAAGGTCTTCTACACGAAACGCCACGAGTACATGTCCTACTATGTGAATGTGTCGAGGTCGAACATAATAGTCCATCGTCTGATTACCGGTCATTGATGTATACCATTTATAGATGCGAGATCACCGACTAATAATGAAAATGGGAATCAAGTTAGAAAGTGCAATTTAACAAGCGTTAATAGATGTGTTGGGGTCAAACACTTGGAATAATCCATCGATGAGGGGACATTGATGTATTCCCAAAACTGTTGATGGTGAGAGGACATACCACTAATGACTGTAAGTCTCAAGGAACTCAAAGGACTCTAGACTTCTATTCCATAATAAATGATATGATGTCGATGGAATGGAATCTGCTGGAAGGAGGGAATTAAGGCATCCCCCATCAACCAACATGAGGTACTCAGTAATGCTGTATAATGTGGAAGAACATGAAAAATATGTGCATGAACCAGTAATAGTATAGGGAATGGTCGACATTGTTAAGAACTCATGTCAACCCCCCTCTTTATTTTGTTAGTATATTTTGTCAGACGCATATGCTTTGTAAGTCATCCCATTAGTATGTTGTATTATCCCACATTCATGTGGAGTAAGTAGTAGTTGTTAAGTCCTCCAGTTAATATGTTGCATTATCCCACATTCATGGGGAGTAATAGTTGTTTAGATTAGAATTAGTATATAAGTATGTGTTAAGGCTAATGAAACAATCAAAGAGTTATTTTGTATTGAGCTTGCTCAAAGGAGGTTGCCCCTTGAAGTGGCCCACAATCAATAAAATCTCTTTTGTGCTCCAATATTTCTATTATATAGTGAATTTTTATTGTTCATTGTAGGAGGTTCTCCAAATCTAGTATCAAAGCACTTTCTTAGGCTCGTTGGGTGGAATTTTTGCAAAAAAAAATTTCCGCCATGCTTCCTGGCACCGAGCCTTACAGTTGTTCTTCTTCTTGCAGTGGTATTATTTATCCGGATCAGAGATTAAACCCTATCCTCTTAACTTTGGGAAGTACTTGGGCATAGCCCTAAAACTCATTGTGAGGAGTACCATAGAAACCCCAAAGTAGCTAGCCATTGGGAGGACCTGCCAAGTGAAAAGGGAAACGACCCCACCAGATTGACTAGATTCCCATCCGTGAGGAAAAAAAAGAGTTGTCGTTTTTGGCGAAGTGGCTAGCAATTTTACCTACGCAGTGAAGTGAGGGGTACTGCCCCAATACTCAAGCCTTAGACAGCCTTGGTGGCCGAGTGACTACCTTTTGAACCATTAGGAAGCTGAATATACCTGGAGTCCATATCTATTTAAAGTTGATAACATGCAAAATTCTAGAATTGTCATAGATAATTTACTCCATTTCTTGTTGATAAAGAACAGCTTTCTAGCACCGCCACATATCATTTCTTCAGAAAAATAAAATAAAATAAGTATAAATTTCTTTTTTTTAGCCATATCTTCCTTGATTTAGCTATGTTTGCCTTGAATCTTCACTGTAACCCCCATACTACCATTCTGCATATTCCTTCATTGAGGACCCTATCCCCAATTTCACTTTCTGAAGGATGAAATTCCACATTTGTCGATTTTTAGGGTTTGTCATAACTTATCTTATTCTCAACCAATCGCCTTCACATTTTTCCACGGTGTTCATTTTCCATTTCTGCTTCATTGTCCCTCTTTGACAAATTTCCCAATTCCTTCATCCCACCTCTATAATTCACATTTTTTGCTTCTTGTCCCTACAAAAGTGTCCAAAACCCCATGAAATCCCAATTACCTCCCCCCCCCCTCCCCCCGAATTTTTCCCAAATAAAAAATATTCTTTTCGAAAATCCTCTCCATTTTTGTTTTTCTATCCATTACCTAGAAAAAAAAATTGCTTATGGTTGTCACCCACACTGAAGCAAATAAACAAACGGAAGAAGAACTTGTCGTCATCAAGTCCAAACTCGAGGATCTATATCAAAAATTTCTCAACCTCCATCTTTAGCATTCACCCATGAACAACTGCCTCTAGCTTGAGTCTTCTGTAGACACTGGGTTCTCATCGTCTAGCATCTTCCGCGGGCCGAAGCTGGATTTTCCTCACTTCAATGGTGATGATCCGACTGGATGGATTTATAGGGCAGAACAATATTTCAGTCTGCATAGCACTTTGATGTCAATAAATTCCCACTTTCATCCTTTCATTTGGAACATAAAGAACTTCAATGGTTCTGTTGGTACATCAAGGATCATGCAGAGCCAAACTGGACATATTTTTCCCAACTCCTTTTGCAGTGATTTGGACCTAGTGGTTTTGATGACTTCATAGGAGCACTCACCAAACTTCTCCAAACTGCCACTGTGCGGGAGTATCAGATAAAATTTGAGAAACTAGCCAATCAAACCGAGGGGTTTTACAGATGCATTCTACCTGATTTGTTTTATCAGTGGTCTGAAGGATGCAATATGATCTGAGGTTAAAATTTTCTTCCCCAAAACAATGATGGAATCCCTAGGGTTGGCTAAGCTAGAAGAGGACAAAATTAGGGCTCAACAACACTCCAAATCCACTCTTTTTCCATTCATACCTATGGTTCCCCAACGAACCTAAAATCCGCCAGCTCCTAGAACCACTCCTATCAAGAATTTGTCTGAAGAAGAGATGCGAGAATGTCGGGAAAAAGAGCTTTGTAATAATTGCGACGAGAAATTCACCCATGGACATAGATGTGTTGAGCAAAATCTCTATCTCTTGGATTTGGATTCTCCACCCACACCTGAAACTTTTTATGATGCTCAGGATCCAATAGATGATGATGGTGACATTCAACAAGTTCTTGCTCCAGACAACCAACAAGGATATCTCTCCATGCCTTATCTAGAGTCACCACCCCACAAACCATGCAAATCATAGGGTTCTTTAAAAAACTCTCTCTTACAATACTGATTGATTCTGGTAGCACTCATAACTTCATTGACCTGAGGATCACCAAACAGGATGATTGTTTCATCCATCCTTGCTCCAACTTTGAAGTCATGATTGCCAACGGGGGAACTTTACCTTGCAAAGGGAAGTGTTGTAATGTGTGCATATCTATGGGGGATTATAAATTACACTCTGACATGTTTTCCTTGCCGTTATGCAGATGTGATGTGGTTTTGGGCGCTCAATGGTTACGCACACTTGGACCCATTTTATGGGATTTTGCTGAAATTTGGATGCAGTTTTCAATCAATGGTACCAAACACACATTACGGGGCTTACAACCAGGGTCTCTCAACCTCATCAGTTCCCATCGAATGGAAAATATTCTTAAGAAAATTTCACATGGTATAATCGCTCAGCTCCATTTCATTTAGATGCAACCTTCAGAAGTCTCAACTACTCCATTGGATATCCAACAAGTTTTGGATCGATATGCATGTGTGTTTGCTGAAGCTAATGAGATTGCCACCTTCCCGACCTGAGGACCATCATATTCTGCTCCTTCCTAGAAGCGTCCCTCCCAACATCAGGCCCTATCGCTACCCATTTCACCACAAGACATAAATTGAGATGCTTGTTCGTGACTTACTGAAGCAAGGTGTTATTCACCCTAGCACTAGTTCCTTCTCTTCACCGGTCCTTCTAGTCTGGAAAAAATATTGGTCATGGTGCCTTTGCATCGACTTTCAATCACTTAATCACATCACAATCAAGGATAAGTTTCCAATTCCCGTTCTTGATGAGCTTTTGTATGAGCTCCATGGTGCTCATTTTTTCACCAAGTTGGATCTTCATTCTGGGTATCACCAAATTCGGGTCCATGCAGATGATATCCCTAAAATACCTTTCCGCACACATGATGGCCATTATGAATTTTTGGTCATGCCATTTTTCCTCACAAATTCCCTTCCATGTTCCCATCATTGATGAATTGAAAATATTTCGACCCTACTTGTGAAACTTCATTCTAGTCTTCTTTGATGATATCCTCATCTATAGTAAAACCTGGGATGAGCATATCCAACATCTGGATCTTGTACTACATCTTTCTTGTGATCATTATCTCTGTGGCAAAAAATCTAAATGTGTTTTTGGGTAGAAAGAAGTAGAGTATCTCGGGCATATTGTTTCAGCACAAGGGATTCATGTCGATCCTTCCAAAATCGATGCCATGAAAAATTGTCCACATCCTCAGACCTTGAAGAGCCTTCATGGGTTTTTGGGATGTACTGGCTACTACCGCAATTTTGTCAAGGATTATGGGAAGATTGCAGCTCCATTAACAGTTCTAATGAAAAAGGATTCTTTTGCATGGACACCTACTGCTGAGTGTGCATTTGAGAAACTGAAACAAGCTATGTGTACCACACTTGTTCTAGCTATGCCTGATTTTTCGTAGCCCTTCACTATTGAGAGTGATGCTTGTGACAATGGACTTGGTACTATCCTCCTCCAAGACGAACATCCCATTGCGTTCACCAGCAAATTCTTGTTTGGTAAGAATTTAGCTCCCTCTACATATGAGAAGGAAATGATGGTTATTTTGCATGCCGTATAGAAGTGGCATCCATACCTCTTAGGGAACCATTTCTGCATCAAGACTGATCACCAGAGTCTAAAATATTTCCTAGAACAATGAGTCTCATCCCCAACGCAACAAAAATGGGTTAGCAAACTCATGGGTTATGACTACAAGATCACTTACAAGAAGGGTAAGGACAATCTTGTGGCAGATTCTCTTTCCCGCACAATTTGATGACCATCCTTCTCTTTTATCTATTTCTATTCCTATTCCAAATTGATTACAATATTTTCAGCAAGGCTATGTCAATGACTCTTCCTTATCTCAAATCATCCAACAGCTAACCAGTAATCCTTATATTGTACCACATTACTCTTGGGATGGTTATTCTTTGAGATACAAGGGTCGCTTGGTGCATCCCGAAAGCACAGATCTTCACCAGGTTGTCTTCTATGAACTCCATGCTTCTCCAGTGGTAGGGCACTGTGGGTTACTCAAAAAGTATGAACGGGCATGACGTAACTTATTTTGGAAGGGAATGAAACGGGAAATTAAACAAATTGTTGTTGAATGTGATACCTGCCAGCGCCAAAAGGGTGAAAATACACTCCTCCCTGGCTTGCTCGAACCCTTTCCCATCCCTACAAGGATTTGGATAGATATTTCAACAGATTTCATCGATGGGCTCCCTAAATCTGGATGAAAGACCATAATCTTGGCTGTGGTTGATCGGCTCTTCAAATATAGTCATTTTTGTTCTCTCAACCATCCATATACTTCCTCCTCAGTCACACAAATTTTCATGAACCCAATATTCTATCTTCATGGAATCCCTTCTTCCATTGTCTCAGATTGCGATGCAACTTTCACAATTCATTTTTGGACCGAACTCTTTTTCCTCACTGGCACCAAACTGAAAATGAGTTCAGGATATCACCCACAAACAGATGGTCAAAGTGAAGTCACCAACAAATGCTTGAAAACTTATCTTCGTTGCTTCACCTCTGAATAGCAACATCAATGGGAAAAGTGGCTCCCTCTCGCTGAATGGTGGTACAATACTTCCTACCATACCGCATCTAAAATGAATCCATATGAAGTTGTTTATGGGAAGCCACCCCCAGTGCTCCTTCCATACACCCCCCATAGTTCACCATTTCAGGAAGTTGACATGGTTCTTCGAAACCGTGATCAGATTCTCCACATTCTGCAAGAGAATCTTCACATGGCAAGAAATCGCATGAAGCAGTAAGCCGATCAACACTGTTCTGAGCGCACCTTTCAAGCTGGCGATATGGTTTTTCTTCATCTGCAACCTTACAAGAAATCATCCCTTAAACTCAAAGGGCATCAGAAGCTAGATCCAAAGTTCTATGGGCCATATAAATTTCTTCAGAAGATTGGGTCTGTTGCTTATAAATTGGAATTTCCTCCTTCTTCTCGCATTCACCCAGTCTTTCATGTCTCTTGTCTCAAGAAAGTGATTGGCACCAACATTAGAGCACAAACTGTTTTACCAGAGCTGGATACGGAAGGATACATCACTTTGGAACTGCAGGCCATCCTCAATAAGCGCACTTGTCAGCTTTGCTCTCGTGGCATAACAGAGGTATTAATTTAGTGGCACAGCGTGCAACTAAAGGATGTTACATGGGAACCGCTCCTTTAGATTCAGCAGTAGTTTCCACATCTAAAGCTTTGAGGACAAATCTTTTTCTAAGAGGGAGGGGATGTTAAGAACCCATTTTAACCCCCCTTTTTATTTTGTTAGTATATTTTGTCAGACACATATGCTTTGTAAGTCATCCCATTAGTATGTTGTATTATCCCACATTCATGGGGAGTAAGTAGTATTTGTTAATTCGTCCACTTAATATGTTGCATTATCCCACATGTGTCCCACATTCATCAGGATTAATAGTTGTTTAGATTAGAATTAGTATATAAGTATGTGTTGAGGCTAATGAAATCATCGAAGAGTTATTTTGTATTAAGCTTGCTCAAAGGAGGTTGCCCCCTCAAAGTGGCCCGCGATCAATAAAATATCTTTTGTGCTCCAATATTTCAATTATATCATGCATTTTGATTGTTCATTGTAGGAGGTTCTCCACAGACATGAAAAGTTAAGATAACTAAGGAATGGATGACTCAGGATTCAAATTCCTTTGAACAAGAGAATAAAGGCAAATGGTGACTGAAGGTAGGTAGCATGGACTCTATATGCAAATTGGGACATCTCTGTGATACAGGAGGCATCGACAGAGACTCCATAGGGACTAGAAGGTTAACCAGTCGATGGAGATAAACTCATAGTAATGAGTACAACTCCTAAATTCAAACTAATAACCCAACCAACAAATGTGATGTACAATGCTCTGTTTGAAGGCAACATGACTCAATTGTTGCTAAAGATAACATATTTTCCTGTTCGACTTTTTGGTTTTTTTAATTTTTATCTACTGTTTCATATATTTTGAAAATATTGAAAAAGAATAAAAGTGTTTTATAGTACTAATCTAGGAGGAGACGATTTTCAAGGGGCAAGCAAAATAGTTCCAAGCAATGAAACATGCCTATTCTCAATGCAAGTATGTATGTGTAGGATAACAACACTCGAGGGAGGGTTTCCTCCTGGTAAAAGGGATGATCAAGCTGCAAAAGATATGTAAAAATGATTTGCTTGGATAGACATGAGACAAGCTCGGGATATATGGT
This sequence comes from Pseudotsuga menziesii, assembly GCA_001517045.1. Classification (NCBI taxonomy): domain Eukaryota; kingdom Viridiplantae; phylum Streptophyta; class Pinopsida; order Pinales; family Pinaceae; genus Pseudotsuga; species Pseudotsuga menziesii. The sequence continues at coordinate 115,976 of LPNX011221906.1, forward strand.
TGATAACTCAAATTCATGGAGCCGACATAAAGCTCAAGAAGACAAGAAAAACTCATGAAAATGAAATTACAACTTGATATATACAAGGGAGTCCCAAGGGAAATGGCCAGCACAAAGTTCGAAAGGAGTATGGAGCTCTTTCTTAAGGACATGGTAGGACTAAAAAGGGACTCCCACACCCTAAAGGAGAAATATCAACATGGGAACCAAATGCAATAAAGGATCTAACTAGGGAACCCATGTATGGGAAATCTCTACCATTCCACTAGTACAAAATGAGGAATTAGTGACTACGTGACTAAAAATTCTAGTCACCACAGGTTTTTCAAGTGATTTACTACTAAATATGAGCAATTTTGATTGACCTAACTATAAATTAATTCAGTCACTAGTTAACAAATATAACCAGATAATAAGTGACAGACTTAAAAGTGACTAACATAAACGACTAATTTAGTCACGATATAAAAAATGACTAGCTAGAAGAATATGAATTAGTCATTAATGTTTGTCATTTTTAATTGTGTTAGTTATATTTCATGTGTTGTCATGTCATTATAAAGTTGAATTGGTAGCTTAAAGGTTTTTTCATTATGCATATTCATGTCTCCATTTTGCTATAACTCAGTTTAGCTAATCTCATCGATCGTGCTCATATTTCGTTTTCCTAATTCTGAGTCTATTTGACCCTCTCGCCAATCAGTTAAAATTTCGGCAAGTTAAAGTCAAATTTTGATTTTACAGTGAAATCTATAAAAAATTTGTCCACCAATAAATCGTCATTGACACCTACCCATCAGTGTAATCACCGCGCCTATTCTCGAAAAGTAAGAAAGTTACCCCCTAGTTACGTAAATGACAATATCTTTTATTTTAATAAAAAAAATACTCCCTCTCATTTTAATGATCTCTTGTCATTTTTAAATTTATAATAATAATAATAATAATAATAAGTTTTCATCTAATTCAATAGGTTTTTAACATATAATACTTAATATAACATGCTTTTCATATATAAATATATTATTGTTAAACATTATATAATATATTAATCTTAAAAAATTAAATTTCTATTTATCTATTTTGATAGAAATATAAATTAATTAAAAATGTATGTTTTTTTCTTGATAAAAAAAATAGATCGAAAAGAATTTGAGAAATCACTTTAGGGTTGGATTCTAATTAAGATATTTATGAGGAAAAGTTGAAAGAGCACAACTGCCATTTTAAATATTGAAGATAAAGGTAAGACGATTACCCTTTTATGGTTAAAATTGATTGCATTTACTGGTTATCATGAACTTAGGGGAGAAAAGAATGCCCACTGCATAGCAACTGGTTCTAGAGCTTGGTTCTGGAGCTTAATATCCTGAGCACATGGACTCTCCCCGACCTATCCAAGGTGCTTCACATTCTCTATTTTCTTTTATTTTGAGACTTTAATTAAATAATTTTCATTAAAACCCATCACTTGTGTTCTGCCTTCAAAACCCTATAGAAAGTATTTCCATTGTGAAATTTTGGTTGTAAGATCGATTGCTTTTAGCAATTATGGAGTTTATTTTTTTTTCGATTCCTTCTTTGTATCAAGACTAATCTTTTGGGAATATTAGGTTTAATAAATTGATTGTCTTGAGCATTTTTTCTTGCTTATCGGCATTAGTGGTTCTGATAGCAACACTGGACAAAAATAGTGCTAATCTTGTGAAGTTGTCAAGGGAGGGTTTCCCTTTCATAGGGACATTAACAAAAGGAAACAATAGAGAGGCATAGGGAGGAGCATAGTCTCCAACCCCCATAATGCATGCTACAGCCCCTCATGATTCAAAGGAAGGCAGGATGGGGTTGGAAGCCAGCCAGCACGCAAAAGGTTTCCCATATCATTTTTTACTTGACGTTCTTTACTGGATGGTTGGTTTATCGTTCTGACCTTTGGAGGTCAAGTTCCGATAGATCATTAGACGTCCTGCTGGTCTTAGCCTACAAATTCTCAATTTACACACATTCATTCAGTCTTTAGATTTCAATTTATCCCTTTTTCCATTCTCCTCATTGGAGCATAATCCACACGTGCTTATTCTCATTCTATGTCGTCATCATCGTCACCATCATCCTCTTTGTGAGCTACTTCAGCATGGGCCACAACTTTTTATTGATACCAAACATAGATAGATATACTACTTCTTCATTTAGATATACTACATATACTACTTTCTAGTTCCTAATATTGATACTTAATTTATAAACTATGAACGAGAGGTTCCTCTTTCTCTTTCCAACTGAACGCACACAACATGTTCTTGGTGTTGGTTCTTGGTTTCATTCTGAGACAAGCGATAAAGAGAAATAATAAGGTTTTTCGGTTTGTCTTATTGGTATCCTCGTTAGCCAAGCCACCAAGTGAGAAATAACCTCAAACTTAGGGCAAGCTACAAGGAACAAGACTTCACCAGCTCCACTTCTTAATGAACGAGTAAATGTTATCTATGCTTGTTTACTAGTTAGTCCTAGGTCAAGTGATATTCTTGTTTATGTGCCGAAAATACCAAACTTTATTACCTATTAAAGGCTTGAAACACAGGCGAATTACAAGGCCTTTAAAAAACTGAGGGGAATGGGCACCTTTTCAAAAGACGAGAGGGCTATAAAAAGAGGTAATATAAAAATAGTGATAAGGGGAAATGATGCAGAGAACAATCCAGACTGAACCCTTATAGATATAGAAACCGAAGGAGATTTCTTTGCTGTCTCTGAGGCTGGGGAACCCAGTTTGAATCAAATGGCCTAACCCCCTTTTGTACTTCACCAGTACCCAAGCCAACTCTTTAGGTGCATCGCTGCATGGAGAATGATTTTATTTCCTAAGATCAATCGGGTTTTAAGTTTTCAGCCTGGAAGTTTTATCCTTATCAATTGTTTTGCTGTCAACTCTTGTAACAACATCGGATGCAACAAAAATATCAAGTTATATCTTGTTACCCATGAATCTACTGCAAGAATCTAAAAAAAACATATAAGTTTCAAATACCCAATTCATCCAAATGAGCAATCGAGATGAAGCAAACAAACCCAAATAACATAAGTGTAGCTGGCATCAGGTAATTGTTGAATGTCACCGTTTTTTATAGTTTTTAAAGGAAATTTTCATGGTTTTGGCAATATATCTCTGAAGTGTTTGACAAAATGCTTGTGTGAGTTTTGATTCCCACACCATACAGATTGTTTGATCTGTGGTAATGCAACAACATACATCCAACCATCTAACTTCTGAACACACTTAACTGTGGATTTTTTGCTTGAAATATCTTGAACTAACTCTTCATATATCAAAGTCACAAAGTATATTTTTTTTATATTGAAATATCTTGAACTAACTCTGCAAATATCAAAGTCACAAAGTCTATTTTTAGGTGTGTTTTGGAAGCATACTCCAAAGAACCAAATTACTTGAATTGCCTCCTACCTTATCCCTTTGCAAGTTCTACCATTCATGGGTGCAGACCACATTGATATTGAAACCTGGTGCATAGATTAACAATCCATCAGGGTGAATCCACGGACCTGGGTAACACTTTTTGGCAAGCGCATCTTGCCAGAAACAAAAAACCGTACCTCGGTCGAGGGATTTTTAAGCCCTCGACAGAGTTATTAAAACCTCGACCGAGGTTTTATAAAGCCCTCAACCGAGTTTTTATTCATCCCTCGGTCGAGGTATTTATTAACCCTCGGTCGAGGTATTAAAACCTCGACCAAGGGTTAATAAATACCTCGACCGAGGTATTAACTTGGTCGAGGTATGAACCTCGGTCGAGGGCTTTATAATAAATGGGCGGATCCTTTAGTCTCACAAGACAAAACACTATGATGGACACAAATGCTAGGGAAAGCAAAGAAACATTAAGAAATACGGATTTACAATTTAACCATGAATGTATGTACATAGGAATTACCAGAATTGACATTGCGATGTTGCCTTCTGTTAATCCTTGATTAAGGATGGATGGTCAAAACCCAATCAAAGAGCATATACCTTAACAAAATTAGTCATCCATACTGCCATATATAGACCTAAAGTTTCAAGAAATTCATCTTGCCAAGAAGCATATCAAACAATCAAATTCCACAATACTATGACAGCTTAACACGTGATACCTATCATTATCAACATTATTCATCCACAAGAAAAACAGTTGAAACGATCAAATTCCACAAGAGTATGACGGATGAACACGTGATGCCTATCGGCATTGTTCATCTGCCAAAGTGTTGCGGATGTGCGACGCATGTCCCTCAGAGATTTCATGTCAGAAAATATTCCGCTAACTTGTGTGAAACGATCCTATATAGTGGAAATCCCTAGATGGTGATTTTTTCTGCATTATCTGATTTTTACGTACGTACCACGTCATCGAAGCAAAATTAGAGTTCATAGTTTATTTATCATTTCTTAAAACTTTAAATGTCATCAAACATGTTTTATGTTTAATTATTATTTTAATGAGATTATTTTATTTGAAGTATTTAAAAAATTTAAAATAGAAAATTAATATTTTGTTTAATTATTAATATATTCAATTTTAATTGAGATCAATAAGCTTTTAATCTTTGAAATGAAATATTAATATTTTATCTTAAAGATTTTATATCGATAAGTTAGAAGGTTGCTTAGAAGAAGCACGTTGTGCTAGCACGTTCTTAACTGAAATAGTCATCATCCTTCTTCTCTATGCCAACCGTATTGTTCTTCTGGCAAGGCATCCACATGATCTTGATAAGCAACTACAACTTCTTAAGGATTTCTGCTCTACCATCATAGGTATGACTGTCAATATTGACAAAACAAAAGTTATGATTATTAAATCCAAGAAGGACACTTACGCTAATTTTGTGTATGACAACAACAACTTGGAGGAAGTTTCTTCTTACAAATACCTATGAATTGATATTCATCACAAGCTCAACTCGAACTATAACATTGAGAAATGATTAATGGAGGGTGGAAAGCTTACTTTGGTCTTGAAAATAATTGTAAAGCAACAAAACTTGTGATGTGGGATAAAAAGAAGCTTCTCTTAGAAACTTTAGTCACTCATGTTATCTTGTATGGATGTGAGGTTTGGGGTTGCAGGATCTCTAGAGAATTCTGGATAAATATTGAGCAAATCCAGAAGCATTTTATAACGTATAACCTCAAAATTAAAAGAAATGTACACCATATCCTATTCTCCTTATAGAAGTGGGTCTTTCCCCTATCAAGAGCATAGCTATGACTAGGATCCTGTTGTACAAGTACAAAATCAATAACATGGGAGACCATACACTTCCTAAGCTAGCTTTTCATTCTAGCCAAAACCACCTAAGGCTCGAGCAAGGTTGGTATAAAGATGGGTGAATCCACGGACCTGGGTAACACTTTTTGGCAAGCGCATCTTGCCAAAAACAAAAAAACGTACCTCGGTCGAGGGCTTGTTAAACCCTCGACCGAGGTATTAACACCTCGACCCCTTGTTCCCTTCAATGGAAGTTTTCAGATACCCATCCTATCACTTCTTCTTATTTTAATTTCAAAATGTCAAATATTTTGAAGCTATAGGATTGAATATCACTAATGAGCGTGGATATGATATCCCTATTTATGAATGAAATACTTTATTTTTGAGACATGAAAACAAATCTAACTACACATAGTTTTCAAATAAGGTGATGAATATTGCATACACAATAATACATGGGATTTACCATCATAGAATGCCCAATGAAGGTAAAGAGACGTTTTCATTTTAGTCTAGAAACAATGGTCAGGTACTTGTTCCTATTCAAATATCACAACGTAATTCAAATATATGGCTTTGAAGGGAAACCCTACAAGTTTACTCTGAGAGTCCTAGCTATGTAATATGTAAACAAAAGACTTGTATTTGATGAATTACCTTTCAAGAGTTTTATACAACATAGAACATTTTATATCCCTAAATTTTCTGTCCCTTCTTAGGTGAAATACTTAATTTCTCTAAACTATATCGAATAGTTTCTAGAGAAACTAAATTTGGGAAAATCAGAAGTTGCATCTTATGACCCACACAAGGTTATCTCAAAGCAGAGGCTAGAAACCAAGAATGTTGTGTATGATTTCCAACCCATACAAGAATGGGAGAAAGTGGCCAATAAGGAGAGTTGGAATGAAATTGAATAAGCTCAAAAGATATCAGTAGAGTGGAGTAAGTAAGATCACTTATCAGACCAAAAGAGAGGGGATAAGGAGTTAACTGCATATATGGAGATTGATCAAGATGAACAGGATCCTTAGCCAAAGAAAGATAGGATACAACCATAGGAAACATATCAAGCACTAGTGGAGAACTACATAGGGGTAGAATTTCCCAAATATATTGTTGAATTTTGAAAATAGTCAACAACATGAGGAAATCCACCAACTAGATTCATTCATTATCCTTTGTTGGTGTTCACAATGCCCCAAAAGAAAAACGATCTTGCTTAAACAAGTCTTATCCTAGTTCAAACATATTTCCAATCAATATATAAGGATATTAAAAAAGAAAGTGTTAAATCTATAAATGATGATCAATAGATATCATATCATCCCTCCTCAGAAAATAATCCTATCAGTAGCGGACCACATAAATAAAAACCTTAATATATGAAATCGTTGAACCCAAGGTACATGTCCCTACCAGAATGAGTGACTATAGAGAAAAAGAACATATCATAGATTGTATCTAATTTTGTATCTCATATAAATTTGATTTCTTCAATAAGGTGAGTTTCATGATATGTGTATAGGTAGTTACATTTAAAAAGATTGAAAAAAGATTGAAATAAGTCCTTAATAAGGTTGGAGACACATTAAAAGTAGAAACATGGACAACCATAGCAAATAAAGAAAAAGTACAAAGGACCTGGAAGAAAAGATAGTTTCCTTGAGTTCTAATCCTTATGATGGATCTCAAATCAAGTCTCTAATAGGAACTAAAGTCAATGATATTTCCAAACTCAAGAAAGAGCTAAATTTTCAAATGTATATCTAGTTCATATAGTTGAGATAAAGAATGTTGAACAAGAAAAAGAAGAACTGCTAGCAATTATGGTAAAGTTCCAAGGTCTAGTAGAAGATAAAGAGAAGAAGATAAGTTATTTGTTAGCACAAATAAAACCTCTAAAATCACAAATTGCTACCAACTCACAATCTAGCTTCCTCCATCATAGCTTCATTTGGAATTTCTTCTTCTCTCAAGATTGTTCTTTTTCTCCTCTTCCTTTCTTTATCTTTCTCTCTTTTCTCTTCAATTTTGTTTTGATTTCTTTCATTTTTTCTTGTTCGACGTTGGATGCTTCCCATTGTGATTGATCAACAATCCAAATTGATATCTACAAAACAATCTACAATGCTAACTTTGTATGACAAAACAAACTTTTTTCAATGAAATTCTAAGGCAATTTTGAAGGAGACTTAGCTTAGTATGAATTATATGTTTATATAGATTTTGATTAAAAATTTGGGTGGGAAAGACATTAAAGTTTGTAGTTGGAGTGTCATTAATGTTTGAATTCAGTCCCGTGCTTTGGCTTTAAAGGACCTCGATCGAGCTAATACCTCGGTCGAGGTATTAACAAAACCTCGACCGAGGTATTTAAATACCTCGGTCGAGGTTTATACCTCGGTCGAGGGCTTAAAAAACAGACTTAGCCCACATTCAAACAAATGAAAAATTTCCTGTGCCTTGCAGAGGTGTAAACCCTGCCATTCCTAGCACATAACTGAGCGGAGTTGATACCGATAAATTCCCCAACGAATATTCTATCCATTGACGTATCATACATGCATTTTGGCATTCATATGAAATTTATTTTTTAATTACTTCTAAAACTTATACTTGGAAAACCACACTGCAACTTCGAAGCAGCTCAAAGAAAAATCCGCAGAGTTAAAAATACACAGCCAAAAAATTCTTTAAAATGCACACATCACATATCGACGTGTCCTCTTCAAAAGGGTATCTTTGGTTTTTCAATTTTTGAAAAAATAGAAAAAATTTCTTTACGTGGACAAATATGTGTTTAAAACGATGCTGAAATCGAATGTGGTCACTTTCGAAAAATAATAAATAATTTTATAATGCGAAAAAAATTAACAAAAAAATATGCACATCACACTCCATTTTATGTATATCATGCTCATATATTTATTTTTTTTAAATTATTAATGCAAGATTGAATTACTCTACGTGGACACGAGCCACTTATTAGCTTCTTCAAATTTTTAAGGTCACACAGTTCATTAAATGCAAAAATTCACACATTAAATGACATCGGAATATTTTTTTAAAAATATCACTATGAAGCCAACATAATATTCTACAATTTGTTTTTTTACTGCAAGTCAAAATTCACATGGCATATATGCGTTTTGAGGGATTCTATCTAGCACATGAGTTAAAAATCAGGTTTTCATCGCCAAATTTGGCCAAAAAGTGTTACCCATCTTCATGGAATCACCCATCACCTTTTCAAAAGTTGAGAGGGCTATAAAAAGCGGTAATATAAAAATAGGGATAAGGGGAAACGGTGCAAAGAACAATCTAGACTAAGCCCTTATAGATATAGGAACCAGAGAAGCTTTCTTTGTTGTCTTTGAGGCAAGGGTGCCCCGTTTCAATCAACCGGCCTAACCCCCTTTTGCACTCCACCCATTATCCGAGCCATCTCTTTAGGTGTGTCACTGCATGGAGAATGATTTTATTTCCTGAGATCAATCGGGTTTTAAGTTTTTGGCCTGGAAGTTTTATCCTTATCAATTGTTTTACTGTCGACTCCTGTAACAACACCGGATGCAGTGAAAATATCAGGTTATATCTTGTTACCCATGAATCTACTACAACAATGTAAAAAAAACTATAAGTTTTAAATACCCAATTCATCCAAATGAGCAATCGAGATGAAGCAAACAAACCCAAATAATATAAGTGTAGTTGGCATTAGGTAATTGTTGATTGTCACTGTTTTTTATAGTTTTTAAGGGAAATTTTCATGGTTTTGGAAATATATCTCTAAAGTGTTTGACAAAACACTTGTGTGAGTTCTGATTCCCACACCATACAGATTGTTTGAGTTGTGGTAATGCAACAACATAAATCCAACCATCTAACTTTTGAATAGACTTAACTATGGATTTTTAGATTGAAATATCTTGGACTAACTCTGCAAATATCAAAGTCACAAATTCTATTTTTTAGGTGAGTGTCTTGGAAACATACTCCAAAGAACCAAATTACTTGAATTTCCTGCTGCCTTATGCCTTTGAAAGTTGTACCATTCATGGGTGCAGACCACAATGAGATTGAAACCCGGTGCATAGCTTAACAATCCATCAACCTCACTAGTGAACCAACAACATGTTATCAGGGGTGTTGAGTTTTGGATAAAATTGCATTCTATAGGGGATACATATGATATACAGCTGCATTTGTTAACACTTATGAGCTTCAATTAGCTGTCCTTAGAAGTTGAGGAAAGGTGTCCTTGATTCCTTCTTGCATGGATTTGCATCATCATTTTCCAGGTATTTCATGCAAACCCAGTGTAATTTGTGTAATAGGCGAAGTCATTTTGTTTCATATAAATTTGCCCGCAATTATGACTTGAATTCGGATTCTAGAATTTATATTGTTTCATATAATTTCTTCCTCTTAATGTTTTAGTACTGAACTTCGATTTGATCATACTTCAACGAGCTTTATGTCTGGTAAATCTTCAGTCTGAGACAATCTATTAATAGGAAGCAATTCCAAGACCCATACATGTTTGTTGTCAAGGACACAATTTTATAGTAGATAGATTCCATGTTTTCTGCCTACTTGTTTGCTTCTGGGTCAATGGTTTTGCATGTTTACCTACTTGTCTCCTTCTTGGTCAATGTTTTTGCATGTTTAGTAAAACGTTATGGTTTTCTAAATCTATCTGTAAAGTGTGACTAGAAATTATTGGTTAACAAATTTATTCATAACCATGTTTATCAAGTCTTCATAACAATTGAGATATATAAACTACCTCTCTTATAGGTAGCTGAATCCTTTCTTCTAAACATGGTACATGGACCATTGTCATACACTTTTTGTTCCAAATTAATTGTGAATGGATATATGAATAAAAATACATTATTGCATAAAAATAAAAATAAATACGTCGATGCCAAGCCAGTCCATTTTTTAGGGTTTTTTTTATAGATTTTTGCTAGTACTTGTAGTGGCTGCATGGTCTGTCTTTTATTTTAATTAAATTAATGTGAATAATGTGTTAATAATAGTCATAAGAAAACCTGCATCCATGAATCCATATGCATGTTTAGTAAAAGGCTAAGTTTTATGTAAGTCAATGTGGATCAAGTGTGATTGGAAATTATTGGTTAACACATTACTTTGTAAGCCATCTTTTTCAAGTCTTCATAACAACAAATATATATACAGTACCTCTGTAGGTAGTTGAACCCTTGTTTTAAAACATAGTACATGGGCTACTGTCATGCACTAGCTATTGCAAATAACTCGTGAACGCATATACTACGAGAAGACAATTTTTGCAAAGAAATAAAAGCATGTTGATGCTAAGCCAATTCATTTTTGAGTTTTCTTTATTTGATTTTGGTGGTTGGGTGTGGTCTTCCTTTTTTAAATAAAAATTTTGTAAGTAATGTTTGATTAATAATCAAAGAATGGTTACTATCAAAATAAAACCTGCCAATGCTACAATATTTTTATAACCTGTAATATGCTATATCATCCACCTATTCTCAATAATATTTTGATACTCTTGTGAAATTATGTTGATAATTAATATGAATTTAAGCTACCAGGAAATTATTTGTTAAAAAACAACTAAATCCTATTAAAATTTAGATAAAACATCTATAACCAATATTAAAACCTATTGCAAAAGGGTTCAGCTAGTCAGATTCTTCTTCATCTGATTCTTCACGTTTTGATTTCTACCCAACACGATGCTCAGTGGGAGCATTTTTTGTAGTAGATTTGGAATTTTCACTTTGATACAACTTCATGAGCTCCTCTCGATAAGCTTTCCAGTATTTCTTTTGCAATATGGTTAGTAGAAGCTAATTACATAATTCATCTAGTAGAAGACAATTACTTAATTCATCCAAAACTAAGGACCTAATAGTATATTGAATTTTGAGAGCATAAGATCAAGAACTTATTTAGAGGAGAACTATATGTGACATATAAGGAGGTGTAGATAGCAGGTCCTATGAGACTTATGTACTAATTCAAGAATTAATGAACGTTTATCCAAAAATGTCATTAAGTTATTTGATTATTACTTTTCCTTGTTTCATACATGTACGGACTTTTGGTTTTCATTTTTGGGATCATCTGTTGCTTTCTCATATTTTGAATCTCCTTTGACTTCTCCACGTTGTTCATTAGTGAGATTCATTTCTTGCTTGATCATTCAAGGAGGAAGAGATTTTACGTTTGCTGCATCATTTCCTTTGGAATTATCTACCATCCCAACCTGCAAACATTATGAGCAAAATGAAACCACCAACTAAGAATCATAATCAGATAAAATTGTGAAAGTACGCAAGCAAAAATGAAATTTTGGTCTAATTATGGATTTTGACAGATTAGGCTAATCTCCAACCGAATATTCCCGTTTCTGGATTTAATTTCAGGGAGGATTTTTCCCCAAATTCGGCAACTGAAATTGTAATATTTCCAAACATGCAATTTTTTCATCTCAAAACTGCAATGCAAGCATGATTCATGACTTTTGAATTGACCTAGATTGCTAGAATTCCAATTTGAATAACAGATTGATGAGTTTGCATTAAAACACGTGCAACTAAGTTCTTTCATTTACCATTCATATATCCATAAAATGGAGAATTTAACAAGATTTTGGACAGGATGCTTATGATTCTCATATTTTAATAACACAATAACCCTCCGCAATATTGAACACAAACATAGAAAATATTTGCACAGATACACAGGGAAATGATAGATGTTTATTTATGCAGCTAATAGTGGTATGTGCAGCTGGAAAATACAATTTCAAACAGAAATAAAGAGTTCTGATATTTCTTTTTCCCTAACCTGTGTATTTCCTCTAGATTGATCCCCTTTTTGAATAGTGAAATATCCCTTCAAATGCTCAAGTTTTGAGCCAAGGAGCGATGTATATGACTAATAAAAGAGATAAATGATGTCCCTGTATGGTATGACCTCCTCAAGCTAGGAAATAGTAGTAAATACCAGCAAATTTTCACATCCAATGTGTGTGCTCTTCTTCACTGCCTGGTCATGCCCCCTTTGCAACTGAAAGTAACTGGTAATGGAGGGGTTTGACCTCCCAAAGCAGTTTATATAGAACTGCTCCCTCTGAAATCAGCAGTACAGCCTCATAACCGCCACAAAATTGGCTTAGAATAGAGTCAAATTCACAAATATTGGATGATAGGAAGTTTGGTTTCCTTGCTTGACTTGTGTGTTTCCCTTCCATACTATGAGTGCACTCCTCCCTCACTGGTCTACGTCCTTCTAAGCCCACAACTTCAGATCTGAAGATAAAGGTTAGTGCAAAGTAGAAATATGGAGTGCGCCCTTCCTTCTTTGGTGTAGTATCTTACAGACTCAGGCTTTGCCATCAAAGGTTCTTTGGTATGCACATAACCCAGGAAAGTTTCCGCAATGTCTCTACAACAAAGAGCTGTGGGAGAATGCAAAGGATGCTACGGAGGCATACAGTCTGTTAATTATTTCACTACATACACTCCCAGAGAGCGTTCATTAGTGAAGGTTAACTATATGACTGACCATGTACTCCTTCAATTATGTATGTCAAATTTAGTGTTGGCAGATATAAATTGCATCATAGTAGATGAAGCACATGAGGAAAACAATACCACATCATCTGCAAATAAACCTATGATATCAAGATCCGATGAAGCAGAAAACCATCCTTGACCTGAGTATATTTTCTACAAGAAACTACTTTGTTGTTAAGAAGTGATTGTAAAGAGCATGTACCAACCACATTAGTGTTTTTGTTTCTAAAGGGCTGAATAGCTTCCAAACAGCTATCCTCTAGTATGCTCTCTCTTGCATGAGTTCCTTCACTTTCGTAGCATAACCTATTTTGACCCACGGAGAATATTTCCTTGTTCCCTTGATCCTTGAACACTTTAAATTCTCGGATCCTTGATGATTGGGCAAGCCAATGTAATCGTCTCATTCCTCTGGATCACCTTGTAAACTTAAGACTGTCTGTTGTCAACCATCCTCAAGACTAGGCATTTCTTTCCAATTGCGAGTCCTCCTCTCTATGACAGTATAGACCACTGAGCATGTAAACTATCTAGCATAGCCTCTGAAATTTGAAATTTCCTTCAATCTTGATCCATGGGTCCTTTCCAATTCTGACTTTTCCTTAGTTCCCTCATTTATTTACCCACCAAAGGGAAAACTTTACCAAAGGCTTTGCTTATAATGGAAGCATCCCGTGAGTGTTTTTTTTTAAGACAATATTCCATGGATGCATCTCTTAGGTGTTTGGATTTCATAACTTGACCTCAGTGTCCATCATTATAAAGCAATCTCTAAAGGATTTTAGTTGCAAATTTTGAGCTGAAGTGTTTTATGTGTTTTAAACCCCATTCCTAGCTTACTTGGAATTGGCTACCCTGTTCCATTTATGACTAGTGGAATTTCTTAGTCCTCCCTCCTATGTGAAGGATGATGAAACACTTCTTTCTGATTTAGTTAAGATTCATTTTGGTCGTTGCGCTATAGACATCCAATACTCCTATATGCTCTCTAGAATATATTAATGAAGGTTAATATATGAACGACAGGACAGTTACGACCAAAATTTAAATGTCAATCATATGGTTTCAAGATCAAACCTAGGTATTTGACTTCTTGAAATAATTAATGGGAAATATGATTTTGGTCCGGTCTTTAAATTACTATGCCAATCCAATTTACATTTCTGAAAACTTATTCATATTTATTACCATTCTTGTAGTCTTGCAATAGAGGTCCATAAGCCCCTTAATCTTTTCCAGCTCCGGCCTAACAGAACCATTGACTGAAAATCAATGTGTCATCTACCAAAAGTAAATGGGTGATATGAATGAGTTTGCTGCTTTAATCCCCTATAATTCTGTTCTAGCATTTAATTAATTTAGAAAGTTTTCTTTATTGGGCTAAATTGTTTTAAAAAATATTTCACATTTAGCTTTTATGATTTTTTATTTTCTGTGTCCTATTTTTCTAGCAGCAAAACTCAGAAGTTCTATGATGTTACAAATCCTTCACAACAAAACTGGGGACTTTTTTTACCTCCACCAGTGGCAGAGGTTTCCTTGCTTGGACCTTTGGGGGTGTTAAGTTGAAAGAAATGAAAATTATGTTTTTACTTTATATTGCATTGTCACAGCTGTACCTATGTGTTTCTGGTATTACTATTGTTGTTATTTACTATCCTTGGATGCTTCAACATTAACACAGGGACCTTTGGGAGTGTTAAGTTGAAAGAAATGAAAATTATGTTTTTACTTTATCTTGCATTGTCACAGTTGTACCTATGTGTTTCTGGTATTACTATTGCTGTTATTTACTGTCCTTGGATGCTTCAACATTAAAACAGGGACCTTTGGGAGTGTTAAGTTGAAAGAAATGAAAATTATGCTATATATGTTACCACCTTCTTTTCTCCTTTACGTATGCTAGTTTATCTTGTTCGTTAATTTATTACTACTGTTGTTATTGATTGTCCTTGGATGCTCCAACTTTAACACAGGGACCTTTGGGAGTGTTAAGTTGAAAGAAATGAAAATTATGTTATATATGTTACCACATTGTATTTTCCTTTACAATGCTATTTTAACTTGTTTGTGAATTTATTACTACTGCTATTATTGATTGTCCTTGGATGCTTCAACTTTAACATAGGGATCTCTGGGAGTGTTAGGTTAAAAGAAATGACCTTCCTTATATGATGATGATAAAACTTAGAATTATTGTATAGAACACATATGGACTATACCTTGAGAGAGAAGATAAAAAAAATTCCCTTTGTCTTATGGGTAAAATGGTTGTTTCCCCCACCTTGATTGTACACATCAGTCTTGTGGGTATTTTCTTGTGGGTATTGTCATGTGTGGGTCTTGTGGGTCTTGTCTATCAAACATGCTTTCTTATCCCTTGTCTTTAGGCATGTCTACAGGGAGCACAATATGAGTGCAGACCGCTTATCCAAGGAAGCACTTGATATGAAGGCTGGTCTTCTCTCCTTCTCAGAACTTTGGGAAGGAGAAATTATTGAGGAAGACTTGATACATCTCTTTTAAGAGGTTTTTTTAGTATTTGTGGCATACTCATATTTTTCCCTTTTTGAGTATGGAACTCTTTATCCTGTCCTCTTGTATTAGCTAGGGATATATTCTAGTTTTGATTCCCCTAGGGTGTATTTGTTCCACCCAAGAGGCCTCCTGGATAAGCTGTCTAGGATCATTGTATTCTCCTTGTGGTAATGATTTTTCTATCTTTCTTTGAGATTTTGAATTTTGTGGGTGGAGAGCTATTGGGTCGAGAGTTGGGTTGAAAGCTACTACAAATGAAAATATATTTTTTTGTTTTTTTATATATTTTTTGAGGTTGACAGTATTGATCCATGACCTTGTGGACTGTATTTGTCTCACTCTTCCCTAAATGGGTCATAGCATCAACTGAATGGATATTTAGTTTTGACATTGAGGAATCATGCACATTGTTTCCCATAAGGTGTTCACTTAATTTTTCATGAGGGTTTATGGGTTGGTTTCTGAGTTTGCTGGGCAAGTCTAAAGTATGATGTTGTCTTTTTCTTAGTTGTAAAACGAATTCTGGGAAATCCATGCCATCTGTGGACAATGAAAGGAAATGAACAGCCCATGTACCTCATTTCTGGGCAGTTTTGGGCCCTATAACAACAAGTTACAGCAGTAATTAAGCCAATATGGGTATTGTTTTGAACATTATTGGGTGTGTTTCACCTTCTAGCATCCTTGGTATTCAATTTGGGCCAATTTTGTGGATGTAAAGTAGTTATGGGTACAATTTAGGACTATCAATGATGTCCTCCTAGAGTAGACAATGACATTATCTGAGGTATGAAAAAGCTAAGAGAAGAAATCCTGGCTGTGTTGAGTGGAGTTTGGACCTCAAGCCCCAGGTCGTGAGGCAATAAGTGTCGCTGTTAAAAATTTAGTCCAGTTAGGTGCAGTTGTTTGTGGCCAGAAAGGCCTAAAAAAATTAACTGAATCTTGTTTGAATCTCATCAAGCTGGGTGTAGAACCTCAATTAGGGATTTTGAGTTTTGTGGGTGGAGGGTTGTTGGGTCGACAGCTGCTGCAAATGCAAATAGAATT